>JANAVB010011039.1:0-35653 GCA_029216955.1 Iris pallida | reverse complement strand
TACAGACTAGAATGAGTACCCAATTAATGGCTCATCTAGGTGCACTAAGCTGATATATGTAAACTCACCTTTTTTTTATAGAATTTCTATTAAATTTTTATTAAATGTTTTAGTATTTTCTGATTTATTAAATAGCTTAGTAAAATAATTGATTTTCTTATATATAACTAGCAAGTACATATTATTTTTACAGTAATTTTTCTTGCTCAATTTTTTTTACAAAGAATACATATAAAGGATTATTGAGTTTTAGGAATTTTTTTTGATAAAACTTTTAGGTATATATTAATATATATATATATATATATATATATATATATATATATATATATATAATATATATATAATATAATTTTAGGTATATATATATATATATATTATAATATATATATATATATATATAAAATATAAATAAATATATATATATATATATATATATATATATATATATATATATATATATATTGGAAAAGGTAATTTTATTCATAATAAAAATATATATATATTGGAAAAGGTAATTTTATTCATAATAATCGGTTACAATCAGACATTCAAGGGCATGCCCCTGATGTTCTCAAACAATTTATATCGTGCTCAATATTATACAAGAGACTTCTTTAAGATGTATATTTGCGTTCAAAGATGCGAGCATTTCGCTCCCTCCAGACGTGCCAAACTGCGGCGGCCAGCTGTAGACGAGCCTCGGTATACCATTCCTCTCCTTTGCTTTTCCCCTGGTAATTAGATCCAAGACTTCGTCCGATCCCAAGGCCCAAATGGTTTGCAGTTGAAGCTTCCGTTCCTGCTCCTTCCAGATTCGTCGAAAGGCTTCGCATCCAAAGATCAGGTGTCTGGCTGTCTCCTCATGTTGCCAACACAAGACACAATATGAGTTAGTGATCTGAATACTGAACCTGTCTAGTCTATCCATGGTCAGAAGTCTCCCCTGAAATAGCTTGTATAGGCACAACTGCATCTTCCTCGTACTTTTCTCGCACCAGACTACCTCGGCTGCGTCCCATGTATCATATACATCACGAGCTTGATCATATGCGACTTTGGATATGAACTCGCCATTGGCGGATCCCGTCCACGTCCAGGCGTTGGATTGAAGACCGGGTTGAATTCGAATATTTTGTGTAAGAGGCCCGAGTATGCGTGCATGTGTGTGCCTTCGACCAACCAACGCCCTCTATCTATAATACCGTCGTACCTCTATATCCAGCATTTGTGATGGTTCTCCTATCCATCTCAGTAAGATTTTGTACAGTTGCCAGGGATCAAGCCAAAGATCCGTGTTATGGCCATCCTTGAGACTCTCTCCAGCCGCAGACTGACTGTCGCTCTATGCTTGAGTAGATGTTTGAATGGGACATATTCATTGTTGTTTTTCTGATACACCCAAAAATTCTCCCCCTTTAAATATCTGTTGCACATCTACGAGGCCCACAAGGAAGCACCCTGAAGGAATTTCCATACTAATTTCCAACCTAGCATTGTCCGCATTGTACGGATGGTATGAAGCCCGAATCCTCCTTCTTCTCTCGGCCTACATAAGTCATGCCAGGAGATAGTATCTATGCCCCCTTTCCATATAAATGTGGCACACCGTTTTTTTAACTTCTCGATAGTAGATAATGGCAGAATGATAGATTGGAGCCAAAAACTTGTTACAGATAAGATGACCGAGCATACCAGTTCAATTCTTCCTCCGAATGAGAAATTCTTTAATTGCCACCCTTCCATCCGTCTCTATGCAAATTCCACAATGCTAGTGTACTCAGCCGTGCTCATATAGTTGATTGAGAGCGAAACTCTGAGATATTTTACTCGCAACTCTCTCTTATATATACCCATTATGGCCGCCTTCTCCTCCTTATTCGTGCATCTTCTGCTAAAATAGATCGTGCTCTTGCTTTTATTTAGCTGTAGCCCTGTCATCCTCCCGAACCCTTCTAAGATATCAGTCAGTGCCTACAATCCAGTTATTGATGGTCGTATGAAAAAAAGCAGATCATCCGCATAAATGAAGTGGGTTACATGTGGCTGAATCTGACTGAACAGTGGAACAATTTCGTTGACAAGTAGACAAGTCTATCAAGCAGGTATAATACTCCATAATTGTTGTAAATAAGTATGGAGATAGAGGACAACCCTGTCGAAGCCCCTGATTACTCATGAAAAAACCATGTGATTGACCTTTGATGAGTACCGAGAAGGTAGCCGTCAATATGCACTCTCATATGCAGGTAATCCACGGCCTCGCAAACCCCATAGAAGACAAGATGTGGCAGAGGAACTCCCTGTTGACTGTGTCGTATGCTTTGTGAAGGTCCAACTTGATGCAGGCTCTATCCGCCCTGGGTCTGTTGAATTCCCGTACGAGCTCGTGTCCCAACATACTATGCTCTGCAATCGATCGCCCTTTATTGAAGGCGACCTAGTTTTTCGATATTAGTTCTTGTATCACTTTCTCCATTCTTTTGCACATGAGGTGTGTAATGATCTTATTAAGGTAGTTGCAACATGATATAGGTCTGAAATCTTCCAGCGATGTTGCCCCCTCTTTCTTTGGAATGAGTCTCAAAAAGTTATGGTTCATCTCTCGCAGCAATCGCCCATGTCTGAAGAAGTCGTTGATTCTCTCAGTCACTGATTCTTTGAGAGCATGCAAATGGACCTTGTAAAATTTACTGCCAAATCCGTCTAGTCCGGGTGCCTTATTGGGATATGTCGTATTAATAATCTCTGTCACCTCTTCATCGGTTACGGATGCAAGTAGAGCTCGATTCCCAGCATCCGTGATTAATTTCTTATAAACAATGTTAGGAAAACCGGATATATAATCATCCTGACTGTATAAAGAAGAGTAGAAACATACCGCCTCAGTCGCAATATTCGTCTGAGCAGTAACGTCCTCGCCATTAGCACCAATTAGTCTATGGATAGTGTTCCGCATCTGACGTGCTCGAATAATATAATAAAAAAATTGTGCACTCGTCACGGTCTTTCAGCCAATAACATTTTGCTCTTTGTGCCAATTGTACCTCCTCGATGGTGCGGAGTGCTCCCACCTCTTTGACCAGTTCCCGCTTGCGGGCAGCCATGTTCGCATTCAGTATTTCTTCTTGGAGGTTCTTCTAGATCTCATGAAGTGCTTGCTCTTTGGCCGCCAGGTCTGCGACGGGCGCTGATTTGCGCCACTCTAAGATGGCAGCCTTGATTCCCTTGAGCCTTTGTACCATCTTAAATTGCAAATTCCTATGTACTTCTGCCTCCATTGTAGTCTGAACTGTTGCCGCGTAGCCATCCATCATGCACCAAGCATTATTGTAACGGAACAGATTTGTCTTCCTCAACACGTTTGCTGTGAAGGAGATTTTCAGAGGTTAATGGTCTCTAGTTCCGACAACGAGACCCTCCGACATCACATGCGGGAATAGATCAAACCAATAAGAGTTTCCAGGGCTCGATCCATCTTGCATGCCACAAGCTTTGTTATAGATTTTTTATTCCTCGTCCATACGTGCTCGGTTCTCTTGAGACTTCGAAGCCCTGATCTAAGGATACACCCTTGGAAATCTCGCATCGTGGTTTCTGGAACACTCCTGCCTCCGACTTTCTCGTGCGGCAGTAGGACAACATTAAAGTCTTTGATTACGATCATAAAAGCTTACCATTTGTTTCTGTCTCCCTACTCAGAGTATTTATGTCTTGCCAAATTTTTCTTCTATGAATGCGATCACTGTGGCCGTAGGCTGCACAGAGCAGGAAGCAAAATCCTCTGGGGTTGGTGAGAAGGATTGCGATAATTTGCTCCGATATGTGAGTAACCGGGACTGTCCAGCTACTGTTCTCCCATCGAATCCAAATCCTGGACATGTCTTAAAGATGCAGATTACGTACTTGCGTCCAGGTCGAAGGCGTTCGACGGGTCAACATTTTATCGGATTTGATTTTTGTTTCAAGCAGAGCTGCTACTGTACATTGTCCCTTTCACAATGTGTCTTAGATCTCTCTCAATCTCCTAGCGAGCACATGACGTGTACGTTCCATGCCATCAAAGACATTTATCTGTATTTGGGTTCTCGTTACCACGCTGCTCCTCACCTCCGGGGAAGGATGAAGAGTATATCGCCATATCCTGACTCTGTGGAGCGCCCGTGACTCCTTTTCAAATCATACACAACCACTCCGGGTTGTCCTTTACGAGAACCTCACCTTCCTCCATGGCTGCCATTATGCTGGGTTGATTTACATCCTCTCTTGTCTCCCCCGCATGACGTTTACAGCTAGAACTTCCTGATAGGTTGAAGCTTTTATCCTTCGTACCTTTGCTTCTTGTATTCACCCGCCTTCTGATCGCCGTACTGGCCATCTTTGGTGTCCCCTCGCCGGCTCGGAAGATGTTATGCGTTTGCATCCCTTGCTCCTGACTACTGTTTGTATTCCTAATACATAGCGTGCCATCATGACCGCTCATGTTGCCATCGGCCGCTTGTAAAGGGGGTTGGCTTCCCGCTGCTATAAGTTGTTGTTGCCTCGCTACGGCCCTGCTACTATCATGGCTCCATCAGGCATCCTCCCCTCTGTACCTATACCTGGTAAAACCAATTTAAGCTCGAATTCAGACTCCTTTGTTAGGCCATTTACGCTTTGCTCCTTATAGACGTCCATCCCGCGAACATTGTTCTATTCACCCACATCTCTAGACACTGCTTCGTCTTCTCCGAATGCCATTGTTCGTCATCTACTGGATGTATACTACAGTTTTGCGTCAGGTGCCCGAAGCAGTTGCTTCTTCGACAAGCGGGTGGAACCCATTCGTATTCGACCTTCCGCGTGCACACTTCTCCTGATGGAATTTCATAGCATAAAGTCTACGGCAGCTCCTTCTTTGCTTCTATTTCGACAAATACCCCAGCGTATAGAAGACGCGATCGTGATATAGTCGCTTCATCTCCTTTAATTGGTTTCCCTATGAGGCTGGTAATTTTCATAAGCATGGATGGGCTCCAATAGGCGATTGGGAAGCCAGGTAGTCGGACCCATATTGGTATCGTGTGCAGAACTTCTTTTTCGCATATGATGTCTCGATGCCACTCTTTTATGATAATTAGTCGGTCGTCGAAGGTCCAAGGTCTGCCCTGGATAATGTGGTCTACGTCTTCCTTCATGCCAAATTTGACAAAGAAGAACCCATAATCGTGAGCATAGAAATCCATGGTTCCCTTCGGCCGCCAAACCCTCGCCGCGTAAGCATATATCTGTCCATAGAATGGTTTGTCGCCTAATACGTAAAGTACGATAGTGTTTTGCCAGTACTCTGCAGTTTCGATGATCTCCACCTCGCTGAATTGTGCTCTTTCCACCCCCTTTACATTTTTAGGTTCAACATATTGCATCGGGTGTATGGGGGAGTTTCCTCCGTCGTGGCATAGATCCGCCCAAGAATGCCCCGCCTCCGACCCTTCCAAGGGTCTCTTCCCTTATCAATGGTGGCCATGCCCATTCCTTCCCCGATCGACGTAGTCGCAGGCCCTCCTTCCTGGAAGATTGGGGGACGCGGATATTAACAGCATCCTCCACTACGTGGGATCCTGGGGTCTTCTTCCCCACGTTGCAGTCTGATATCGTCGTTCCGTCTATTCTCCCCGACTCGGGCGCCGTCTCCCCCCGACCAGGTTGCACAAGGTCGTCCAAAGCCATAGCCATTTGTCGTCTGCTCCCGTCGGCCTCCTTATCCCCTTGCGATCGATTTTCTTGTGTCCCCGTCTCACCACGGTTGTCCACCCACCGCCCAAAGCCCACATGGCTTGGTCTTCTCCCGTGGCGAGAGCGGCGCTCCTCCCTTGATTGGACATTGTAGTGAGCCTAAAGTGACCTACAAGAGGGATATATATATATATATATATATATATATATATATATATATATATATATATTCAAAAATATATATATATAGTCAAAAAAAGGAAAACAAGTGGTACTGTTCCAATCAACAGTACCCCCCTCTAACCCGAGCGGCTGAAGAAAGAAAGAAAGTATTTTTTTTTTAAAACCAAAACTCAATCGATTTTGAACCAAATCGATTCAAATAAAATCCTAATCCTATCTACTAGATATTCTCTTCCAGAGTAGGATTGAAACCCGGCGTAAATCCTATCCTAAACCAATCAAAAATTAGTTTTTAAAACTCGTGTATATATAAGAACGAGCCATCAAACTCCTAGGATTATTCGCACGCAAACCCTTAAACTCTCAACCCCTAGTTCGTGCAAAGACTCCAGAGGAATCCCGACGTTCCAACGCCCCTTCCTGACCGCCTGCATGCCGCCGCACTACAAGAAAATGACTTTTGACGACAGTTTTACCCCGTCAGCAAAGGGTATACTTGACGGTTTCCCATCCGTCAGCTAGGCCAGTGTCAGCAAAAGTACCCACTTTAGTTGACGGTTGCCGGAGTGACTTTAGTTGACGGGTTTTGGCCTTCAACTAAACCCAATTTTTTGACCGTAAATATAGGTGCATACTTTTCCTAACTGTGGCCAGCCTGACGGTTAATGACCGTCAATATAGGTCATTTCTGTTGACGTTTTTTAGCCGTCAAGAGACCTTGTTTATCAATTCCTATTTACATTGGCGTCGGTTTCCATTTATGTTACCAGATCCACGCATAATATCAATTCCAGAAACACAAAATACAAATTCCAGAAACTCTCACAAACATCAAATAACTCATAATACACATATTTCACATCAACAAAAACAAACATGTTCGTACAATATTCAACCAATACTTTTGTACAAAAATCAACAAAAAGAAACTTGTTCATAGAACACCGGTATATGATACCAACCCCATTTCATTCACTAAGTAACGGAAGCCTACAGCTTAACAAACAAAAAAATCCGAAATCGAAGCCCGCAGCTACGCAAACCTTTATTCATGGAATCCCTGTAGCCAATTAAAAACACATTGTTAGCTTCAGAGCAGAACATGTTCAGGACCTGGTCATGAATATCTATGATGTTGAATCCAATTTTTGTTTTATGGAACTTTCAACATTTGCCAGCACTGTCAACCCTCTCACTCCCTGCAACCTGAAGCAATCCACCATGCGCAATGTAAAATCCTATCTTTTTCATGGCAAAACTTCTGGTTCAAGGTCCATTTTGACCATAATTAGACATACATAAGAGGAAATATTGATAATTTCTTTTATTTTTTTTGTTTATATAGAAATGCATATACTTAATATCCACATTTTCCATATTAAAGTTTCACAATGGTTCCCATGATCTCCTCCGTATCTCATTTTGCTAAGAAAAAAGTGCTGCTTATAATTGCAATATTTGGGCAAGTATTTCTCTCCAAGATGAAACTCCACGTACGTTTAATAAATACCATTCTAAATATTCATGTTAAAGTTTAAACCTTGTTCAAGAAAGGGACTATACTTGGTATTCTGATTCTAAATGCTTCCTCTTGGACTTGTCGATGCTAGGAAACTTTCCTCTGCAATCTAGAAGTGTACATAATCAAGAAGATGTAGTTAATAGTACTATCTTTCATCATTATCAATATAACTCACAGATATGCCAATATTCGGGACTCAGCATCCTGCATCTACAAGCGAATCTTATTTGTTGTTGTTGAAAGTACTTCAGATCTTTGTTTGCGAGTTTATCTTCAGACAAGCCTTGAACCTCTGCAAAACCGTTGCTAGTTGGACAATATAACTGTTACATTATACCAACAACTTGGTAAATTAAAGTGAAAATAATTGCAAAAATGTAAGTAATCAAGACATGTACTTTCTAGTGGCTTTAGGTGTTGCAACATATCTTTCTATATTCAGCCCACACCTATGAGTATGTCTAACATATAAAAGAATGTGCATAATCAAGTATCAGTGTGGTATGGTGTTAGTATCATGTATCTAAGATTATGAAGATAGGTTATAGGTGCATGGATACTCTAACAGTATAGGGAAATAGTAGTAGCATCAATTCTAAACTACTAGTTGGCTACTGAAATTGTAGTAGCAGCTATAGTTGCAGTTGCATTCTATTACTGTCCAATATGCACACCAGTACCTTTGTGGTCCAAGTGGGCAAGCTGACACAGTGCACGAGAACTACAAATGAAGAGTATGCATGTGTGCTCAATGTGTATAAGAGTGAGTATCAGAGAGTATATGAGTGAATTAATTGATAGCGTGTCTGTGCAGTAGTGCAGACTGCAGGGGGTGTCTACAGGGAGAGAACAACTAACTAAGTGCGTGTTCAACTGCATAATGCATCAGCAGTATCTGCTTGTGTGTGGGTGCATCAACAAGTTCAGTGTGCAAAGGATTAAGTAAAGGGTATCAATGTGTCAAATACAACTACAGGCAATATGCAGTTATGAAATGAGGAATTACTATATCAGTAAATCAATTGTGATCATAAAACAGTGTCATTGTTTGTACAAGAAAAAGAATCCAACCTGAAGGCAACTAGATGGTGTAGTCTAGGGGAGAGCAACGGTTCGGTTCGGTCCAAACCGAACCGAAAGCAGCAAAACCGACCAACCCGAAAACCGTATTTATGCAAACCGAAAACCGAACCGAAATCTGCTAAACCGTTCAAAACCGAACCGAATTAGAATTTCGGTTATTCGGTTCGGATCGGTTTTGTGGGCCAAATGGGCCGGGCCAAAAAAACACTACCCAAAAAATGCAGCATATAATAAAAATTCAGCATATACAAAAAAAAAAAAAAGATACATAGATTGGTCCACAACAATATGGCTCAGGTATGAAAAAAAAATGCAGCCTATTGGTCCACATCTGAATTCTATACAAGTAGTGAAATACATATTGGCTGAAATACATATTGGCTAAAAAAAAAAATTCAGCATATACCAAAAAAATGCAGCATATTGTTTATCACATCTGAATTATATACAACTATACAAGTGGTCCACTCATCCACTGTCCACAGCAATAATAAGGAATATTGGCTGAAATACATATTGGTCCATTTCACAGCAGTAGCAACACTCAGCAGGTCAGCATATTGGTCCCAAGACTCCCACCCCCTTTTCCTGCAGAAGACAACAATAAAAAGAAGGAAAAAAAAAAAACTAAAATGCGGCTCAGATATGGCTTATTTATGCATCATAGTTGGATGCATGTAGTATCAGTTCTCGTATTCTCAAGCCAACATCATCATTGCCACTTTCTCCTCAAATATGTTAGTAAAATTTTAAGGAAAAAATTAAACAAATTAACCACATAGATTGATAGATGTACCAACTAAATGGCTGCATTAAATGCCTCGCCAACAGCTGTACATTTCAGTAAATGGCTGCAGTAAATGCCTCGCCAATGGAAAACTTCCAAGTTCCAACCTACAAGCTGCAGTAAACAATAATACAAGCAGCAGCAGCAGTATAAATTCTCCCAACAAGCAGCAACATAAATTCAATTTATAGCTGCAGTGAATAACCCAACAAGCAGCAGCAACAGAATTTATAGCTGCAGTGAATAACCCAACAAGCAGCAGCAACAGAATTTATAGCTGCAGTGAATAACCCAACAAGCAGCAGCAACATAAATTCTCCCAAGGCAAGAAGCAGTAAATTCAATTTACTATTTTAATGAGTAACCCATTGATTGGGTTGGTGCTGAATTCTAGTGAGTTTTCTAAAGTATCTAAAATGCACAAACATAGCGCACTGCACTATTACAGAGTCTGAAATATATATAATATCAATGTTCCAAGAAATGCAAGTACAAACTACAAGTTGCAACAAATTGCAACTCCAACTCAAAAGTATCAAATACAACATAAACAATTCAGAATCAATAAATCTGATAACAATTCTCAACTTCTTATCAGCATTCATTTCAGCCCAAGTTTTCTCCCTCATCCGCCATGAATAACACATATTGCCTATATGCATGCTATTTTTTACGCTGTCAACTGAAATATTGCTTATCATGTGAATGAATCCCTAATTCATCTTCAGTAGAAACATACGGTTGATCAATTATCATGCATGTTATTTTTTTGGGACAACTAATTTCAAAATTAATTCCTAATTCATCTTCAGTATACACATATTGCTCTTTACAAACAAGTAATTGACTATATTTGAAAACAGATTTATACCAGTGAAGGCTGAAGCCGAAAGCACGAGATCGAGAATTTGGTCAAAAATTCCAAATCTGTCAAAACAAATTAATACAAAAAACAAATTTATTATTTGGCCCAAACATTACAAAATACAAAGTAAATAAAATATAAATTTTAGAAGAAAGGAACACGAAGAAAAAACTTACCAAAGTCGGAGAATGACGTGCTCAAGTCGAGATCTAGCTTGTAGATCAGTAGATCTAACTTCCAAGTTCAGATCTAATTCGAGATCTAGCCCAGAGATCTGGCCTGTAGATCTAAACTGGCCTGTAGATCTAAACACGAAGAGGAGAAGAGGAAAAAACCCCCTAAAGGCCGGCTACGCCGGCGGCCGGAGAGGAGCGGCGGATGAGAGAGAAAACTAGGGCAGAAATGAGCGGAGCGGCAGCGGCGGATGAGACATGAGAGAGAAAACTAGGGCTGAAATGAGCCACTGTTCGTTGGATGAGAACTTTTATATGGGGGGAGGGGTAAAATAGTAATTTCACTTATTAATTTCGGTTTTCGGGTCGGGTCGGCCACCGAAACCCAAAACCCTTATCCGACCCGAAAACCGCAAATCCACTAAGCAGAGAACCGAATTTCGAACCGGTTTTTCAAAAACCGAACCGAATGCAATTTTCGGTTCGGTTCGGGTCGGTTTTCGATTTTAAACCGAGTTTTGCTCACCCCTAGTGTAGTCTGATACTTGTGTACTTCTCCAGATCCTTACCACTTCCAGAATTTGGCTTTACAAGGAAGACGATAACTTCCTTAGTCCCATCATATTATAAATAACAAAAAGAAAAAGAGAATGTGAGTTAGTTAATACCTCATCATTGAGAGCAGTAAAAATTAAACTCAAACTACCTGCCTAGACTAGGAATTCATCAAAGCCATAATTTCCATGTAAAGACAAAAGGATATATTGATGAATAGTAACATCAACATCTGCAAATGCTGTAATAAGAAGCTTTTCCATTATCTACAAGCAACAAGGAAAAGCTACATTAGCACTTGAAAGTTCATAGATTAAGTACAAGAATGCTAACTGAAAGTTCATAGATTAAGGCTACTGACATCCCAAGTTAATTGAAAGTTCATAGATTAAGTACAAGAATGTTGCAACTCTTTAGCACAATGAATTAAACTACATTAGCACTTGATAACTGCTGGCATATAGTTGCAAAAGATATTAAAAAATTTACACACCAAAAACTGTCATGAGACATATAGTTGCAAATTTGTCATATATGGGATAGAAGACTATTGGTTGACGACACAAGAGGTCAAGATGTATTAAATAGGTACATGAAGCTCACAAATAACCAAGGTTCAAAAACTCAATATGGGCATCAGTAATGAACCCTCTTATTGAGTATGGGTATCATCTGTTTCAACATTTGAAGATAGGAGTATCAGAAAATAAAGTTTTGACACTAGAGGAAAACATACGTGACAATTCTAAAAAATTAGGAGCTAATCTGTTGAAATATATAAATTATCTTTATATCAGCCGGCTTGGGGATAGTGATATAGCTGCATAATTTGTATAGAACTATAATAATAAAATGTCAATTTCAGATTTTATATATCATTTATCCTATGCGTCGAAAACATCACTTTAAAGTTTGAAAATAAAGTGAAAACCACAGCTTGCTCACTAGAAACTAGTTTGATACTCGAACACAGCTGCAAAATTTGCAGTATACTACTACCTGGATACTTGCCCTAACCCCCTCCCCCTACACACACTCCTGTGCATTGATGTATGCACACAGAACAACAAATACAAACACCAAAATTTGTATAATGACATATGGCTTATATATGTAGGGTCAAAATAACTTATAGGTAACGAACTTTACAAAAGCATACGACAGGTAAAAATGTTGACGAAGCTGCAACATGTAAGATAGAGCCTTTTAGGGAGAGTGGATATACTTGTAGATGGATCACAATGAGCAGGTTTATTTAGAAAATTTTCTCATATAAATATTAAAAAATGAGAGTTTAATTTTTGAATGCTTAAGAAGATGCTGCTAGAGTTTAATTTTTGATAGCTTACGCAGATGCTGCTATGGGGCGGCCATCAACTGCTCCCCACTGTCGTGAAGAGTCCCATGTAGCCACACCTGATGTTGCATGTTTTAGTTTTGATTTGGAGGATGTAAATTGACCCATATTTGACTGCATCCTGTAGTCATGTGTCAGAAAAGTCAGTCATAATAAGAGATCTGAATGTTAATATCGGTGCCTATAAAATACATTATGGAAAAAGATAAAATATAAATAAAAAAATTAGGTCATAATTGAACGATAATATGGTCCATACGAATACAACAATACGAAAATGACTCTGGTGTGTCCTTGTTTATTAGGAGTGTCTAGGTCATGTCATGTACGTGTTCAATGGAATAATACGACACTACACGACACCTATACGACCACAACCGCATACCCTATTGTCTTTTCATGGTGAGAGTCATGTCCGGTACTGTGTCCAACACTGACGCGAGAAGAAGACCACACTACAGATAATGACGCAACAACACGACCGCAATTTTGGCATGCCCTAATGTATTCCCAGAGTGCCTAGTTTGTGTTCGAGACATGTCTTAAACTACCGATAACTGCAGACCTTAGGTCTAGCCACCGCCAACTAGGACCTTCTCGGTCAAGAAGTAGTATAGGGACGACGCCAGCAGATCCAACACGGACATCATGCTCTCGTAGATCACCACGTTCACCATATTCCCATACAAAAAAGCTCCAAATCAATGAAATTAACATTAAAAATTTGGATAAATCAAGCATGAAAACATACATATACACAAGAATTCCTTTGAATATGCTCTTCAGTCTTCTTCTGTGTTTCTTTCTACATTTTTCCTTGAATCCTTCAGCGCCGACAAAATTCCTTTGAATTAGCTGTTTAAATCCAGATTTTTGGATCAATTTCAACAAAAAAATAAAATCAAATTCTAAATCGACAAAAAGAACCCTAATTTTAGTAAAATCGCAAAATCTGACCTAGAAATATCCGCGTTGGCGTCGAGATTGACCTGAACTCTCGCATTCTTCACTGACTTTCGCGATTCAGAGCCCTTTCATCTTCGCTTGCTGCTCCCCTTTCCTGTTGTTGCCGACCCTCTCCATTGGCAGGTGCGGGTTGCTAGCTATGGAGGAGTAGGAGTGGAAAGCTCGAGAAGAGAGGGGAAGCTCTAGAGAAAAGCTTGAGAAATAGAGGAAGGTGGAGTGGGGGGAATGATGAAAAATGATGTGGGAACCTCCCCTCTCCTCCACATCGGTCCTCCGTCCCTTCCTGGTGTCCATGCTGAGCAAGGAAGTGCCATTGTCCACCATCCCGGACTTCGTATCTTCCATGAGGTCCAGTAAAGGACGGACGATCCCTGCCTCGACCACCCGCAGCTTGTTCTTCTTGTTGCTGCAGATGGCATAGAGCGCGATGGAGGCATCCTTCTTCTCGCGGTGGTCGTCGGTCTCGATTTTTTAGGGTTTGGGGCGGGTTAGGGTTTAGGATTTGGGAGAAATAGGGATTTACGGGTTCTCTTGTCAGTGAGAGAAGAGGATGAGGAGAAAAATATGATAGGTTAGTGTTTGGAATTTAGGAGGCGGGTTATAGGAGCGGAGGGAGAGTGTCTTCTGAAAGGAAAGATAAAGGACTTGAGGAGAAGAGGGGTTTTCAGAGAGGAAATGGAGGAGAAGAGAGGTTTTCAGAGAGGGGAAAAAAAATTTCCAAGATATGCGGGCTCTTGAACAGTGTCGCTGCCATTTTCTTAATATATCAAAACCGTCACTAACCCCCAAAAAAAAGAATATTTATGATAATGGCATCTAAAATAGTTACAGAAATTTTTCTGCCCCCACTTTAGTTGACAAATTTAAATGAATCGTCAACTAAACGTGGTGGATTACGTGACGGTTTTCTCAAATCCGTCAACTAAAGTGGTACAATATTGTATAGTTAACACAAAATAGGGGTTTAGTTGACACAAGGCCTAATCCGTCAAGTAAAACAGAATAGTTGACGGGGATTCTGACCGTCAATAAAAAATCGTCAACAAATCTCATTTTTCTTGTAGTGCCACCGGCTACCGCAACGCCACCGTACCGCTCAAACCCGACAGCAAACAGGGAGTCCCATGTTTCGAAGCACAACAAGGTACCCGTCTCCCCTTTCTGAATTTTTCGTATATTCTGTATCGTTTTTTTCGTAAAATCCTTTAGAAACCCTACAGGACCCTCTAGAATTACCACCAAAGGGATTTGAATACGCTAGCATGACCAATCCGAGAAATCGATACAAAGTCGAGGAAAAACTGTCCAAAAATAGGAACTAAAAACAGTCTCAAACCACGATTTGGAAGGGAATTTCTGAACCAAATACTAGAAATTTTAACAATCTATCTGAAGATAGTCCTAGACAACATATAGGGCTTCAAAACACTTTTACATAATTCAATTTCGTCGACTGTGAGTCGAGAAATCGGCTTTGCAAAATTAATAAAAACTATTTTCAAAATAGTAGAATTTTTAGAAAAAATTCGATACGGCGTGTGTCCCGACAAATCTGACGACGTGTGTTGGGAATGAACCGCGAAAACCATTCCCCCAACCAGAGAGTCCTGCGAGAGAACCAAGCAAAAGAACACAAACCAAAAATGCCAAACACAAATTGCAGGCACAGAGATTTTTGACGTAGAAAACCCAGATGGGAAAAACCATGGGACTACCAGAGTCCAACCCTGAAGAACCTTCACTAATATAATAAAGAGAATACACCCTCTACAAGCTCCTCCCAAGCCAAATGTATTACCATATCTCACTTAAAAGAAGAAAATTTGTTTACGGACTTCAAAGAAAAAGAGATATCGAAAAATTATTCGAAGCCCTCTCTCCATGACAATAGTCTTCAATCCTTTCTCTCTCTCAAATATTGTAAAGCACTCATGCTTACATTTTTGAGATGTTTAGGGTGAGAAAACACCTAATATATATATAGCCTCAAACCCATAACTAATTGAGGTATTCTACTATATGTAGGAATACTCAATCTAAACCATTGATGTATTCCTATTATATATAGTATAATTCCCCGCTCTGTACAGTGTATTATGCTGAGTCGTTGACTCGAATAGTTGTGTTGACCCGATTAAGTATCGATGTGAACCGATACAAGAGTTACGTTGACCCGAGAAATGTATCAAGTCGAATCGATGCAAAGAGTTACGTTGGCCCGAACGAGAAAGCATTGTGTCAGTTCGAAGACCTAATAAATCGAATCGAGCAAAGCATAAGTCAGGTTCGGACAAATATTAATTTTAGTTGGTTTCTTGTGCAGGCTATGCGTTTACGCTGAATTATAAGAGGTCGACATTGTGCCTTATTGGCACCGATGCCCGTAAAACCAAAGCATCGCCACGCAACGGGCTGAGACATAGGCACGATAAGCTAAATCGGTCGGATAATTCAACAAAGCACAAAGTGCTCGAATGGCTAAGTCAAAAGAGTTGGCCGTGCAAAAAAGTTATAAAATCGAGCTGCATCGACTCGACGAAATGACAAGGCGTATCAGCTTAAGGTAGAAAGACTTTGACCCTTCTTTCCTACTCCGTCATGCCTAACTAAAATGTACTATTATATGCTAAGTTAACCTATTGAGACCACGAGCATGGCTCGATTGAGAGATCATAGTGTGCGTCGAATCCTAGATAGAACAATTAAATTGAAATGTACATCCAATGTACGAATCGCTATAAAATATCGAAATACCGTAAGGGCGAGCGCCTCGGTGTGTAAGCAATATGAATATGGGATAACTATATCGACGACAAATCCATGAGTCACGGGGCACTGAACAATTGAATCGAAACGTGCCTCAAGGCATGAGTTGTTGAACATCAATTAAATGCTTACCTCCGTGCACAAGTTAGAATTCTAGAACATTTAAAAACTATATTTATGTGAAAGCCTTAGTGCACGAGCTATAAACATTAAATACTCTATCGAGGCGTGCCTCAAGTGCACGAGTCGGAGAGAATGAACATAAGTCTAGCACATTGAAAGATCATGTCGGCGTGCATCAAATGCACGAGTAGGAGAACATTGAACACTAAGGCATAGAACATGGAATACTGAATTGAAATGTGCATCAAATGTATTACTCAAAGGATATTAAATAATTATTGAATGCAGTAAGTTGCCTTGAATGTTTAGGACCATCGGGTCGTTCACTCGGACTTTGAATCGAGGCATTGAAATATCGAAAGAATAAAAATGTACAAATAATGTGAGAATATAGAAAGATGATGCGAGAAATACGAAATAATGCAAAGTCTAAGTTTCGGACTCATACTATGTTTGGTTGTATGAGTAGTTGTATGTTGCGTGATCAAATGGACTATGAATTAACCGTTCACGGGTTCGTTTTCTTTGAACAGACGCGCCATGGAATCAGGACTGTTTGGCCTATGAGGAATGATTATCGTGGCTAAGAGAGCACGAGCATTGCGTGACCTTCAGTAAAGATCATAACCTAGGATGAATTGATCGATTCGGTCTTGACCGTCAAATTCTTGAATGGTTAACCACATCGATCGCTCTATTTTAACTTGAATTTTGATTAACTATTCTCAAATTCGATCGATCAATTCGAATGGAACTCTAATCCCAGTCTTCACATGTTGTATGTAAGGTGTTCAATGATTTGACTGAGATAGCTTCTTCTTCACAAGTGGCCTCACTAGCGGTTGTGTCCGACACCTATACTACTCTAATTGGACTCAGGTACTTCTCTTATGATTCCTCTGTCGAATGTGTTCTTTCGATTTCCTTGTACTAGAGTTGTGGCACCAACGGAAGACTTGTCTCGGGTACGTATCATGAGGATACGGTTTGTGAATCGGTCTAGACACGTTAAAGTAGGTGTTGGTTGCAGGCAGGGTTGTGTCAAGGTGAGCTCTAGTTGTGTTCGTCTTTGTAGCATTTGAATCCCTACCGTTGGTAGATGTTGTATTTTAAACAAGGGTGGGAAGGGGAGCATTCCAGTGGGTGTGTGACTCACTTGTTAGTATTTTGAAATTAGAATATGTTTTGATGTACACCAGTATTGACTGGTTGTGGAGGATTAGGTTTCTTATGATGGGACCAATATATATGCATGTGTGGGTCTATATATAGGAAAGCTTTGAGCAGTATTGTAAGCAAGGTTTTGCTAAAGACTTAGACCTTGTAATAGAAATAGGTCAGGATGAATGAGAAGGAGGAAAATCAAATGTAATAGCAGTAGCAGTATTATTTGGGTTGGGTTAGTTGGGCCAGGCTCTGTTAGGTTGAAGGGAAGGAAAAAAAAGAAAGAAATAGAGATTTTGTTTGAGCCATTTTATTAGGCAGGTTTTTGGGCTTTCAGGTTCATAATAGGTTTTGGAGTTTTAGTAAATGAGTTAGGTATTTAGAAATAGTGTAATAAATTTTGGTTATAAATGGATTTGGAGATTATTAATGTTAACAGGAGTTAGTGATAAGCTATTGGGAAGCTGTGGAGCACTAATAAGCTTTTCCTACTTTACTAGGTTTGGGACAAGGAGCATTTTGGACAAATTGGATTTAAAGGCAAGTACTCCATATTTTGTTTCCAATAATTAAATAAATGTAATTGTTTTATTTCCTAAAATAGCATGACTCATATTGTGACACAAATCTCGATGCGAAGCATGACTCATGACTCTTGCATCGCATGAATTTTTGCAAGAATTGTTTGAATCTTGTTTCTGAAGCATGAATCTAAGTGATCAAGTTTTTGAATCATGAATCAAAGAATCAAGTTCTGAATCTTGCTAAATAAGAATCAACGAAATCAAGTTTTGAATCTTGCTTGAGTTTTCAAATCATGGGGAAGGGGACATACCGATTAGACGTATGGTTAAACCAGTCTTTTTCGAATCATAGCTTGACATACACTGCACGTATGCTTGAGCCTGACCAGTCCTAATCTAAACCTTAGCCGGCCACATGTTGAAACAGTATTTAAAATTACTTAATTAGTAGCTATGCATCCTTGAATCATTGTCTGACTCAATGATATCTTTATTTTGATTCTCACAGTTCTTATATTGCAGAATGCATTCATACAGAGTCCATGCATTTGTCTGGTTCAGTTTCTATTTCTTTTTCCTGCTTTATTTATTATTGTATTACATTATACGGGGATGTACTTTGCTCCTTTCTGGACTGGAACGTTGACTACCAGGTATTAGCAGGATAGTTTGAGGGCTATTGGAAAATTTAGATTCGGATTTAGATTCGGATTTAGATTCAGATTTAGATTAGAATTATTTATGTATTCATTATTTGTATATTATTTTGAGTCTTGGACGGATTTGTCTCCGAGATGATGTGGGCATGTATATGTACTAAACAGATATAGTGGTTTGGGATTGTGTGTGATTGCTTGTTTTCTATTTACTAGTCTTGTGATTGAGCATAGATGATATCATATCACTTGAGAATTTTCTAGGACTAGACAGCTGACTACCGCTGTCAATGACAGTGTAGGCTGGACGCGCTCACAACTCGTACCCGATCATGTGGACGCGGGACGTGACAATGGGGAGCATCATAATGCAACCAAGAAACATAAGTCCACTCTGACATGGTGTTTGTCAGTGATCTTCATATAGATAGGGGTCGGTGGACTGAATGGTGCAGGCACACAGAGATCCTATACAACGATCATTTATAACATGACAGGGAAGGATGGTGGGCATATTTACCTTGCGTCGGTACAACGGTGAATGCGTCGATGTTGGAAAGAAATCGCCAGTAGAAATCTACTAAATGACTAGATTTTTCATTGATATTCATGATTACATATGATGAAAATCTACTACTGGCTCACGGCTCCCTTATTGTAGAGGGTAATGATGTGACAAATGCTCTCCATTGTAGAGGGAAGTGATGTAACAAATGCCTTACGACAGAGGGCGGTCATGTCACCAATTCTTCAACATTAGGCCTGCATTAATTTTTTAAGACAAGTAGGAAGGCTGTCTCGAGTGTGCAGAGTGGTCGCCACGCCCATGTGGAGAAGCCATTGGAAGACAAGGTGCCAACCTGGACAATCAGTCATAACCCTGTAGATCTGGCATTGTATCGGTGAACAATACGTCTCGACTTAGGAGTAAAGACAACTAGCATGCTATATGAATGGGGATTGCTTTGTTTGATCCCGTAACAAGATCCTGCATCAGAATGGTTGTCTCTTTGAATCAACTTACTTATGATGTCCTTCCACGCTCCATCTGAATAGGCGCAAGTCAAGACGTGATCTGCACAAAAGATAAAATCAAAGAATCAGTACTCTTCAAAAAAGACTTGGGGAAAGGCACACTCTGAAAGTTGCCCCGTACGCTCGACAGTAAGCGAACAACGCAAGGGTACGCCTATCAAGAGGAGCACATAAGCGCACAACAGAAACTTCATTGTGTAGCACAGCGGCGCACACATGTTTTAGTGCACGTCAGAAACTTGGCGCCAACACTTCGTATGGTGAACGCATTTACAGCACCTACGCGTATTACGACGCATGATAGAGGTTGAAGAGCGCACCAAAAATAATGAAGGCTCCAACATGATAGTGTTCGTGAGGGACCAAGTCATCCAATAAGTGAAGTCTACGTGCATCATGATGCATGACAAGTATTGAGGTGTGTATCGCAATGACGAATGCCCCGACGCGCCAGTATTCGTACCCTCCAGGAAGCTAAGTTTTACACCCACATATTGTGGTCTCTGGGAAGTTTAAATTTGCTTACCATCAATCATATCGACGTTGAGTGGCGTCTCAACGAAAGCGTTGATCGACATCTCAACAAGAGCTTCGGGTAGCACGTCGGCGAAGGCTTCGGGCGGCCTTGCCTTAAGTTCACTCCCCTCTCCAATGAAGAGAGGAGTCGGAGAAGCCGCAGTGTCGGCCATGGAACGAGGGAAGAGGAGAAACAAACAAAAATTCTCTCCAAAAGTCCTTATTTATAGGCTTAAACCCAAATTTAATGCAACGAACCTGGCATTAATGGCGATGAACTTGACGCTTCAACTTTCGTGCTGATCGATTTTCCAAACAGAAAAAGCCAACACCTATTTATAGGCCTTAAAGGACGTGTGTTTTGATGAAGAGGAAAAATGAACGGTTATCTACTCAAGATAGAGCAAAATCAACCGTTTTTATCTAGAAGGAGATCGTGCTAAATCCCATACTAGTGCGCGCCCCACTGCTGCTCAAAGTGTGTCTAATCTTACTCGAAAAGATTAGTAAACTTTGAAGGGGGTCTTATAGTCACATGGGTTGTGCACCCCAAAAGATCAAAGTATACCCCGTGCCTCGCTCTAGCATTGAGCCTGGCGAAGATTTATGCACGCCTAACTAGAGCAGCGTGACATCAGAAGAAGACATCTCGATCTCTATGCTCTGGGCCAATCGCACCCCCTTTGAAGGAACACCCAAATCATTTGCTCGTGCCTCTTAAGCGCGTCTGATCCTTCAGGTCACTTCCTTCCATACTACATTAATGAGTTGAGATCTTTCTCGAGACGTGAAGTTAGACGCTTCGACTCACATGCCAAGGATGAATCTGGAAGAGTAGAGTACATCCACCTTGGAAGCAGTGTAAAACAAATACGTGTTCTAGGTGCATGTTATCTAGGTGCATAACACGGCCCTCTCTTCTTATGCCTCATCACTTTGGGCACGCCTGAGTCATCATGCCCCCATCTATACTCATCAGTCACCATCTTTGAGATAGCATCTAATAAGCCTAAACACCTCTCAAAGACACCAAACGAGATGCTTCAATTCTCATTCAAATGATGAATATTGAAGTCAAAGTTCATCCCTTGGAAACAATGCAAGAAGGCGTATGTCGCCCTATGCTTTCCTAGGTGCGTGTGATTCTACCCCTACACCTACATATCATGGCCACCTGAGACAGTGACTCCTAGTACGCGTGTATGACTTTGGTGCATGCCACGTGTTAAAAGCCTAGCCACGCCGAAGAACGAGTTTGAAGTATTTTCGAGACTCTCTCTAACAACATGTCTACTACATGGCAATCGGCTATGGTCTCCTCACCAGTGAAGTGTGTGCCTGGCTATAACCAACCCCTGTTTAGGGGTGCTACATGGCAAGATGAAGCTCGTGCCTGAGATTTCATAGGCGTGTGTGCTACCCTCCCTACCAACTATAAATAGGAGGAGTTCTCCTCCACTTGAGTCTCTCGGCCCCTCTCGATTGCCCAGTGCCTGAAACCCTTCAGGAGTCCCGAGCATCCCAGAGGGAGTATTTGCTGCTCCCCTCAGACAGTAAAGTTGAGCCCGACAATACCCCCTCACAGTCAGATCATCAACAGAGTAAAGAAACAACCCTCTACATTCACAACCCAGATCAAAAATAAAGTGCGATCAGAGATTCCCGTTCAGGAGTTCCTCTTCGCATTCTTATTTGCAGTCTTCACAGCAGCCCACTCCCAAGCTCACGAAGCAATATCGAACAAGATGGCAACTCTGCTGGGGACGTCCTTCTCCTTTAAAGAGAGTGTTGTGTCATAAGCTGACACAGCCATGCTCGGAACCACTGCTTAAATGCTGGTTGTCAAATTTGACCAGTGAGCAATTGAGGACATGCTCTCGGAGGTTAGTACAGGCCTCTCTCCTAGGCCAGTGAAGCCCAAGAAGTCGAAGAAGGCATGGGTGCCTAAAGCTCGTATAGCCTACCCACTGCCTTTCGAGGAGGAGCAACACTCGTTGGTACAAAAGTCTCCAGGCGCGCTAGCCCCTTCTCCGTCCATGGCGTGAGAATATGGTGAACGCAGTGCTCGTTCCCAGAAAAGAATGTCAAGAAGGAGATGCATGCGTCTATCGGCACGACTGTCTCCAGAAGTACCACTCTCTACTTCATCTTTGGCGTATTGCTCGAGAAAATGCACGTCAAGGACAGGCATGCATATGGGGCTCAGGACTTAGACTCCAACTATGGGCCTAAGTCGGTGCGGGTTAGGTGTACCTCACGCGCCGATGTTCTCGTGCCATCTTCCGACAAAGGAATCGCACCCCTGACCGTAATGCGCACGCCTGATGGGAAACTCTACAAACACACTCCCACACTAGGGCTAGACCAAGCTCCAGGGTCACATAAATACCCAAACATTCTTCAGGCACAGGAATGGGTCTGGGGGTACATCCACTTATATGCCGCAACACTCGCTCCACCTGAGGAGGCGTAAAGGTGAAACTCCCTTCCCACGATCTGCGTCACATGATCAATCACAAATACAAAGTGGAGGGAATCATGACAAACACTACACATAAAAACCCTTTGGGTGTACATATGTGCGCTAGAATAGTCGTCAACTGCTGCTGCACAAAACCCGCAACAGTCCCAAAAAGGCAGTCTGTGTTTCAACGGTCCAAACATGCTTCATCCGTTCGACGTTATCTCGACAAACAGATGCAATCAGACGACAAAGAGGAACCTCTCTTTGCCTCATGCCATACTGCAAGGGGTTCTCCTCTGACTAAAAAAAACCTCAACTCTTCGCTCGGTACACCCAAGAATTGACCCAAGAGAAGCAAGTTGGTGGCGCCCAGCACCGGAGTTTTCTAACACATCCGCTTCAAGTCCAAAACCCTAAAAACTAGGGGTAGCCAGTACTTTATACCAAATACTTACCTGACCGGGGGCACCCGTTCCCCGCTCATCCAAAGACCTGGGAGTAGACAACCCCAGATGCTACACCACAATCCTATGTTTCAAAGGGACAGTGATTCCCATAAAATAGAAGAAAGAGAGGCCGGGTGTCACGACCCGTACCCGGTGTAAGGGCACGAAAAGTGGGTACGTCCAGCCTACGCCGCAGTGTTGGCGGTAGAACGCTGTCCTAGGTCCAACATCTAACAATCTAGAATATGCTCCGAATGGAGAACAATATAATAAGTAATCTTAATCACAACTAAGATAGAAAAGAAGATAAGATAATCTCAACAGAGAGTCATAATAGAATAATAAGTCTTAGTACAACCATACCATAAATATTATCTTAATACAAGCACAATGTCTCAATGAGTAGATAATGATATAAGTCTAATCTAAACTTATGGCAAGTCCTCAACGACTACTGGATCCTGCTGAGGATCCAGGTCACCTGTGTCAATTAAGCCTGCTCCATAGTAAGTGTCACAGCAATCCTTATCATTTGTAATATTTCAATAGGTCCAGTCAAGATAGGAACGAATACATATCTCTCACACAGATCATAACATGAAAGGAAATATGAAACAAGCTATAAAATAATATACATGAACTGATGATAAAGAAATGAGACTGTAAAAGAGAACATGATATATGGAAATAGATATACATGATATAATAAAAGAACTGAACTAACTACGTGGTGTAGAGCACAATCTAGTTATGTAAACTGGCTTAGGTTATACATGACTTAAATCTAGTTTAGAGTTGTACATGAAAAGGATGTAGATCACATAACCAAATAAATACTCCGTCTGCCCCAATCAGTACACAAGGATCTGTCCAGGTTATGTAATTGCACATGAAAGTAGTGTGTCACATGGATAGTTAGTCCACATTAACACTGGGTTATACATGATGTCGCACATGATCGTGAGTGTACATGAACGTCACATGAGTGTACATGAATAAATATGAATACAAAGAGTAGACGATGCATATGATAAAGTACACGAGCACAATATACCCGATGTATCCGAAGGGATAACATCGCATGAAGAGATCCATAGAGTACTAATCCGTGATAACATCATGACGACAATAAGTAAACTAGTCTATAACAAGTAAATATGTCCAAACAAGAATGAAATGGTCAGAGCATGTACTTGCCTGGCAATCCAAGCTGCTGATGAGGAAGTGCAACTGAACTAGAGTGATGTAATCCTATTGAGAACAACCACAAGTCAAAACAAGGTCTAAAATATCATAAAGAATGCCTACAATACAAATGTACATGATTCTAGGTCCTTCTAGGTCAAAGTCAACCCTTGGTTAACTCTGGTCAAACATGTTCAACTCTGGTCAAACCTGGTCAACTATAAGTCAACTAGTCCATTTACTAATATTTAGGTCAAGCACAAGTTTCTAAGACATTCTAAGTTCGTTTGAGTCGATTTGGATCTTGTTTGACCCAAAGTTGACTTTTGTCAACTTGGTCAACTTGTCGGTAGACTCGGTCATTCTAGCTCCTTGGGTCAATCCTAATCTGACTCAATACTCCCTAGGTCACATTCACAAGCAATTACTTATATATATATATATATATATATATATATATATATATATATATATATATATATGTATATGTAAGTATATATATATATATATATATATATATATATATATATATATATATATATATATTTATACTTACATATACATATATATATATATATATATATATATATATATATATATATATATATATATATATATATATATATATATATATATATATATATATATTTATACTTACATATACATATATATATTTTTATATATATATAAAAAAATATATATATATATATATATATTTTTATACTTACATATACATATATATATATATATATATATATATATATATATATATATATATATATATATATATATATATATATATATATATATATATATATATATATATATATATATATTACCTAGAATATATATTACCTAGAATATATATATATATCTATATATATATATTACCTAGAATATATATATATATATATATATATATATATATATATATATATATATATATATATATATATATATATATATATATATATATATATATATATATATATATATATATATATAGAATGAACGTACTTACATATATATATATATATTTTATATATATATATATATATATATATATATATATATATATATATATATATATATATAATGAAAAGCAATTTTATTGAAAACGAAGGTGAGCTCTTGAAGAGCAATACAGGTGCAGGGCTAGAACACACAAAAGAAGCCCTGATGAACAAGGAAATTAAAACAACAGGTAGTACTACTAAATAAAGGGTTTTCAGATTATTGGGGAACCCAAAATCTGAATGACGAACATTTCAAAATATACAAAATTTTAAAAATCAAAATTTCAAACATTTCGAAAAAACTGAAGCCTTAGCATTTGAGGACGGAGCATTGGAAATTCAAATTTCACGTTTGAACCAAACGTCAGAGACTTGAGTGCGGGCACTAGGCCCTAGGCGGACACGCATCCCGAGTTGGTGCACTGCCCGAGTTGGGCGCTCGGCTCGAGGAGCCTCGCCCCTCCGCCAGCGCGTAGCTCCAGGAGCCGTCGACCGGGGAGGAAGGGGCCGCCGCCGAGGTCGACGTCGGGCGGAGGAGTAGGATATGATCGCCGTCGAGGGGAGGATGGGACCGCCGTCGTGGTCGACTCCAGGGGGAGGATGGGACCGCCACCTGGGATCACTCCGGGCGGAGGAGGAGGGAACCCGGCGGGTGCCGGCAGAGGGGACGAGGAAGGTAGGAGGAAAGGGGGATCTCGGCCGGGAAGGGAGGAGGAAAGGATCAGCCGGGTGGGGGGGAGGTGCTGCCACGCGAGGCGGTGGGATCTCGACCGGCGGGAGGGTGAGGCCGGCCGTCGCAACACTAAGCCAATCAACGACGGGAGGGAGGGGCCTCCAGCATGAGTCGGAGGTAGCGCCTAAGGCCGGACACGTCGTGGGTGTCACCTCCAGTTTCCAAAAATAGGGGTATTTTTATTATTTTTATTTTAGAATATTTTTGAAATTATTTATTTATTTATAATATTATTTTGGTGTTATTTGAGTCGGGTTCGAATTTCAGCTCAATCCGACTTGAAACGGGGACCCGAGGAAGAATTCGGCCAAGAGGGAAATGGGAATGGTAGTTGGGTTTGTATGTGTGAGTTTGTGTATTGAAGGTGTTTGAGGAAATGGTTGAGAGTATTAGAGTGTGTGATATATTGAGAGTGATGTGGTATGGAGAGTGGTGTAATGGTGCTAGAAGGGAGGGAAACCCAGCTGCAAAACAACAGCTATTTGCTGATTTCAACCCCCCTTGATTGCTGCCCCATTGACCACATAAACACCCATATGGCTGTCCCCTTGACAGTCCCTATAGACCCTATGTGCTGTCCAACATTCAGCCCCATACACTCCTCTTTGACAACCCAATAAACTCCCCTAAAACCTGTCCTAACCCGCCACTAATTGGCTGTCACCAACCAGCCTTGAATAGGCTCCCCAAACCTGTCCTTAACTGCCTATTAGCAGTCCATAAATGACCACAAAACAGTCCTTGAGCTGTCCTTTGGTTCAGTCCCATTTAGTAATCCCAAAACATCCTTGTACAGCCCCTTGTTCAGCCTATTCAAGCCCTCCCTAAACCTGTCCTTAAACCAGCCTTAGAGCTGTCCTATATATAGCCATATAGAAGCCCCTCAACCACCCTATAACAGCCATGGTTTAGCCCTAAACAACAGCTCCCAAACAGCCTTGTATGGCAGTCCTAAGCCAGTCCAAAACCAGTCCTAAACACCCACCAAATCAGTCCTTGAACCCAGCCATTGGCAGCCCATGTTTCCCCTTGTAGCACCCCAAACAAGTTCCTAATTTCTGTCTAAAACATGCCACATTTTAGCCCATCACACACCCCTAAAAACCTGTCTAAAATCAGTCCAAAACCATCCCAATACAGCCCCCAACTGCCCCATTTGGCTGTCCTAATTTCAGTCCTTATACACCCCACAAATCAGCCTATACATGTCCCAAAACATCCCTTTGACATCCATACAAATTAGCCCCAAACTTGTCCTTAAATCACCCATGAAATCAGTCCTAGAGCTGTCCCAATTCAGCCCTTTGTATGCCCCATAACCACCCCATAAATTAGCCCTTCAAACACCCTATTAGCTGTCCATTAGCACATCCTAATGGCTATCCTAAACCCCTAAAATCAGTCCAATGAATGCCCCACAAATCATCTCAAACTCAGTCGAATATCAGCCCACTTATGCCCATGTGTGTGTGTGTTTGTGAGCCTTGTGTATATGTGTGAGTGAGTTTAGAGTATGTGGTTAGCTATGTGTGTGTGTAAGTGCCCATATATGTAATTGTGTATGTGAGCTATATAGGAGTATAGCTAATAGCCTAGGTGAGAGCCTATGTGAGTGTTGTATGTGAGTTAGAGTGTGTGTGAGTGTTGAGGTAAATGTGAGAAGGGTAAGGGTAAGGTAATTGTTAGATTACCAACATGTGATCCAAAATAGGTTAGATACCTAGGAAACCAATAATTCTTGGTAGGTAAACCTTAGATAGGATAGTATCTAGCTACCCTAAGGAGCCTAGGCTAGTATCTCGGGTATTAGCGGGGTTTCCTTTGTATTGGGCAAAGTATCAGGATTTACCTTGGTAGGGGTAATGTAGGTTTTACCTAAAAATATGGTATTTGAGTTTGGAGTCTAAGATATGGTTAGAACTTGGTTCCCTTGGTTGGTAATGGTCAAATACAGTGCTCCTAGACTAGTTTTGACTTCGGTTGACCATTTTGACCAAAAGTCAACAAAAGTCAACCGAGAGTCAAACTTAGCCTTTAAGCGACTAGATTTGACCGAAACCAAACCAGAGTTACCAGTTGACTGAAAATCAAATGTTAGTCAACATTTGACTTGTTTGACCTAGGGTTCACCCAAGGTTGACTCAGTGTTGACCAGAGTTGACCAGAGTTGACTTTTTGACCAAAAATCAACTATAAGTCAACCTTTGACCCAGTTTAACCTAGTTTGACTTGGATTGACTCCCAGTGACCTGGTGTGATCTAGTATGAACCAATATGACCTAGTATGACTCAGTTTGACCTAGATTGACCTAATTTTGACTTAGACTTGCATTTATGACTTGAATTAGTTTTCTTTTTCAGTATAAAGTCCTGTTTAACACGTAGTATCTTATTTTAGGTCTGTGATTACTCTGAGCGTCTGTTCACCTTATCAGCTCAGGACCACAGGCGAGTGCATTCACTGATAGTTTTTATTGTCTTGATATCTGCTATATCCGATTCAGTTGTAGTGTTATACTCGATTTCCAGTCACGATAGTTCACGGACTAGTATATGTTGGATCATGACATGGGATGTTGTTCCTAGATTTTCATGGTATATTGGTACATATTCTGTCTTATTTCAGTGTATTGGTATAGACACCGATTTCAAAAGGGGACTTGCTACCCTCTTATGGAATCCCGTGTCATAACGTGTCATGTCCAAATCTATTATACTATTCGGGGATGGGAGAGTTATTAGTGGTTGTGTGATCAAATTCCCACATGGGTCTATTGTACATATGGTTCTATTGTACATATGGTTCATAGCTATACCCTCGCCTCACGACGGGTAAAGCCTTACCCTATATGGTTTATAGCTTTCCATGGTGACCGGCCTTACCGCTCTATTGTATTTATGGTTCATAGCCGGTCGGATGGAAAGCCTGAGTATATTTTCCTAAGCCGATCACATAACACACTAATAATTCAAGGCACCTTTTGTATTTATTATCGTTGGAGACAAAGTTCTGTTCGGGAGAAGGGTTACAGCCCCAATCCTTGTTTGGTTTAGGAGTTGTAACTCGTCTTCCGAATAGTTTCCAAGTCGCCCTATATACATACATATTGTCGTCCTTTTCAGTACTCACATCATGATATATATTTCCAGTTGATTTTGTCTTATATTTTATTACACTGTCTCTTATAGAATTTGTCAATTCATATGGAACTGTTGTTGGTGTTTGTACTTGCTCATTTTTCTGACAGGATATCGTTGACATATTACAGATGATTCTGAGACTGATTGCCCGACCTACTATGGGGTAGAGTCTGACGGAGCAGACTTAGACCGTGGCTTGTTGGTAGAGCCACTAGATTTTGCTCACCCTGAGTGGTATAGTTAGTTAGGTTTGCCTGGCCTGCGAGCCAGCTAGTACTTTCAGTTGTAGTATCCTATATATAGTTTCTGTGACTCTAGATGTTGGGTATAGCTATGGACTTCTGTGGATCTTGGACTTATTTCCTACTTTATCTATCGTATTTTCCTTTCCATGCTATCTACCTTAGTTTGATATATGTGATTGAGACTGTATTGCTATGTCACCTCCATTCGGAGTGTATATACTGTACAGGTACCATTATCTGTTTAGTCATAGTATTTTTAGATCCCATATACAACGTTCTACCGCCGATACTATGGCGTAGGCTGGACGTAACCACGTACTCGTACCCCACTTCAGGGTGCGGGTCGTGACACATTTTTGTGGTGGCCCATGCAGGTCAGTGTCGCAATTAGTGCGATCTCGTAATGGTGCTCGACTTAGAGTGCTAATTACGAGCCTGCGACTAGGACGTAGGATCTAGGGTATGATAGGAGTTACTCAATCACATTTTAGGAAATTTCTGATCTTTTGATTACCATGACAAATCTTCTTGCATTTGAATTCAATTGTCCTCCTTTGATAATATCTTATCATGTGCCATATTGATCTTTTGGGTTCAATTCGTCATCAGGATGACGGTGACTCGTTCTTAGGCAGCAGGGCCTAGTACAGTTCCAGAGAGGTCAGATCCGGGAGGTCTTCCACCTCCGGCTACGGGAGTAGCAGTCGAGAGAGCAGTAGCCTCAGTTCCTGCCCTTCAGGCAGGAGTAGCAGCGGCAGTTCCCGGAGGTCTTCCACCTCCAGCTGAGGGAGCTACAGTTCAGGGAGCTTCCACCTCAGTCCCTGCCCTTCAGACGGGAGCAGCAGCGACGGTTTCAGGAGGTCTTCCACCTCCAGCAGCGAGACCGTCCATAGTCATCCCTGATATTCTTTCATAACTGCCTCCGCTACCGACATATACTCAGGGGATGATGGCCCTTCTACAGCAGATGTTGCAGACTCAGAGCACATAGGCAGAGTTATTACGACGGAGCATGGAGAACTCCCATCAGCTAGCGATGGCAGCAGTGGAGAGGGGTGCACCGGCTACAGTTCATGGAGCACCAGTACAGCAACAGGGTCAGAGGAGGCCCGATGCGCACCTTGATTTCAGGAAGATGAACCCGCGGGAGTTCAAGGGTACCGAGGGTATCCTATACGCGGACGACTGGTTGTAGGATGTCCAGCGGAGTCTGGAGTTGGCAGAGGTCCCGAGAGGACTGTGGGTGACATCTGCAGCGAGCCAGTTTTTCGACATAGCGCTGACTTGGTACCGTACGGATCTGCGTGCGTCAGTGAGGGGTTTGTCTTGGGAGGACTTCATAAAGCTCTTTAAGGAGAAGTTCTACCCGGATGTAGCCTTGACAGCTTTGGAGGGACAGTTTGCTAGTTTGGTGCAGAGGAGCTCGTCGGTAGACGAGTACGCAGCGGAGTTCTTCCGCTTGAGCAGGTTTGCACCCAGTCTGATCTAGGATGAGGGGTACAATGCCCGGAAGTTCCGGAGGGATCTTATACATGCAGTGCGCACTCGTACCTCTGGGAGACGTGATGCGACCTTCGAGCAGATCCTGATGGAGGCACAGATTGCAGATGAGGACTTCGGCCTCAAGCCGAAGAGGGGCAGTGACGTTCTCGGAGCTAGCTCGAGTGCAGGGCCGGCGAAGCGCCTATATTTCCAGCAGAGGCAGTTTCAGCAGCAGCAGCCTCAGTTGCAGTTTTAGCAGGCACCGACGCGTGCCCAGCAGCACCAGGGACATGGCCAGAGGCAGGCCATCCAGTGTGCCTTCTGCAAGAAGATGGGGCACACCCGGGAGGCTTGTAGGATGAAGCTGGGAGTCTGTTTATTCTCTAGAGCTCCAGACCACCAGGTGAAGGACTGTGCTGTCCGTGCAGCCAGACAGGCAGGCCAGGACAACGTGCAGTAGGCTAGAGGAGGCCAGCAGGGGCGAGCTTTCGCCATGACAGTTGAGCCCACTCAGGAAGTAACAGAGTAGATAGCAGGTTCCAATCTTTCGAATCGCCTTTCCGTATTTGCCTTCTTATAAGCTGTCTTGAACTTCAATTCTATCTGTTCTTTGATCGTTGGATAAAATTTTGTTCTTGTGATGTGATATTCTTCTGAGATAAGTCGTATGGGCTAGGTCGTCTCGATTATGAGATTTTAGAATACTCTAGGGTCATGCTAGCAGGCATAATGAGGACACATAGTCAGATTACGGACGTATTTCTCGGGTGTAGGAATTTAAAGTTTTCGCTGCCAAGCTAGCGACAATACAAAAATTTTAAATACCATAATTCTAGAGGTATGTACCGTATTTGAGGACTCTGTGATTATCGTAGCCTTGCTCACTGGTATGGCAGAGATTCTGAGTATCATGATGATTGGACAGACGCATACGATTATCGATGTGCATGATTTTTCAGTGTTTACTTTATTTTAATTTTTGAGGATGAATTCTTTTAAGGTGGATAGACTTGGAGTTTCTATTTAAGAGTAATTTCAAATTTTTTAATTTTAGTCATTTAATTCATGCTTTGATTTTTGAGATTTTAATCATTTTAAATTTTGAGCCATGACCTGTGATTTTGACATTTTACTATTGTTTGGTTTTAATTTCGATGACGAAATTTTTTTAAGGTAGATAGATTTGTCACCCCAGTTTTCAGAAACATGAGAATTTTGTCATTTTTCATTTTAGAATATTTTTGAAATTATTTATTTATTTATAATATTATTTTGGGGTTATTTGAGTCGGGTTCGAATTTCAGCTCAATCCGACTTGAAACGGGGACCCGGGAAGAATTCAGCCAAGAGGGAAATGGGAATGGTAGTTGGGTTTGTATGTGTGAGTTTGTGTACTGAAGGTGTTTGAGGAAATGGTTGAGAGTATTAGAGTGTGTGATCTATTGAGAGTGATGTGGTATGGAGAGTGGGGTATTGGTGCTAGAAGGGAGGGAAACCCAGCTGCAAAACAGCAGCTATTTGCTGATTTCAACCCCCCCTTGATTGCTGCCCCATTGACCACATAAACACCCATATGGCTGTCCCCTTGACAGTCCCTATAGACCCTATGTGCTGCCCAACATTCAACCCCATACACCCCTCTTTGACAGCCCAATAAACTCCCCTAAAACCTGTCCTAACCAGCTACTAATTGGCTGTCACCACCCAGCCTTGAATAGGCTCCCCAAACCTATCCTTAACTGCCTATTAGCAGTCCATAAATGACCACAAAATAGTCCTTGAGCTGTCCTTTGGTTCAGTCCCATTTAGCAATCCCAAAATACCCTTGTACAGCCCTTTGTTCAGCCTATTCAAGCCCTCCCTAAACCTGTCCTTAAACCAGCCTTAGAGTTATCCTATACACAGCCATATAGAAGCCCCTCAACCACCCTATAACATCTATGGTTTAGCCCTAAACAACAGCTCCCAAACAGCCTTTGTATGGCAGTCCTAAGCCAGTCCAAAACCAGTCCTAAACACCCACCAAATCAGTCCTTGAACCCAGCCATTGGCAGCCCATGTTTCCCCTTGTAGCACCCCAAACAAGTTCATAATTTCTGTCTAAAACATGCCACATTTTAGCCCATCACACACCCCTAAAAACCTGTCTAAAATCAGTCCAAAACCATCCCAATACAGCCCCCAACTGCCCCATTTGGCTGTCCTAATTTCAGTCCTTACACACCCCACAAATCAGCCTATACATGTCCCAAAACATCCCTTTGACATCCATACAAATTAGCCCCAAACCTGTCCTTAATCACCCATGAAATTAGTCCTAGAACTGTCCCAATTCAGCCCTTTGTATGCCCCATAACCACCCCACAAATCAGCCCTTCAAACACCCTATTAGCTGTTCATTAGCACAGCCTAATGGCTGTCCTAAACCCCTGAAATCAGTCCAATGAATGCCCCACAAATCATCTCAAACTCAGTCCAATATCAGCCCACTTATGCCCATGTGTGTGTGTTTGTGAGCCTTGTGTATATGTGTGAGTGAGTTTAGAGTATGTGGTTAGTTATGTGTATGTGTAAGTGCCCATATATGTAATTGTGTGTGTGAGCTATATAGGAGTATAGCTAATAGCCTAGGTGAGAGCCTATGTGAGTGTTGTATGTGAGTTAGAGTGTGTGTGAGTGTTGAGGTAAATGTGAGAAGGGTAAGGGTAAGGTAATTGTTAGATTACCAACATGTGATCCAAAATAGGTTAGATACCTAGGAAACCAATAATTTTTGGTAGGTAAACCTTAGATAGGATAGTATCTAGCTTTCCTAAGGAGCCTAGGCTAGTATTTTGGGTATTAGCGGGGTTTCCTTTGTATTGGGCAAAGTATCAGGATTTACCTTGGTAGGGGTAATGTAGGTTTTACCTAGAAATAGGGTATTTGAGTTGGAGTCTAAGATATAGTTAGAACTTGGTTCCCTTGGTTGGTAATGGTCAAATACATTGCTCCTAGACTAGTTTTGACTTCGGTTGACCATTTTGACCAAAAGTTAACAAAAGTCAACCGAAAGTCAAACTTAGCCTTTAAGCTACTAGATTTGACCGAAACCAAACCAGAGTTACCAGTTGACTGAAAATCAACTGTTAGTCAACATTTGACTTGTTTGAATCGTGTGTCCCACCACACGTGTCATGGTCGTATCCTAGGATAGGCTAGATAGAGGGATACATGTAGGACACCCTGAATCGTGTCTACGTGTCCACTCGTGTAGGTACGAAGGCCATGTCAGCGGCGGCTGTACGCGCGCGCATGCGTGTGTCGACCCGTACGATCGCAATTTCTCTTTCGACATGAAACGAAGTCGTATGAGGCTTGGGGTATGGCATGGAAGTCATTGCCCACACCTCCATGCTAAGTGGCACGCGGCTATGTGGCCTGTGCCGTATGAAAACAGCGCGCACAGTAGGACACGCGTGCGGCCCCGTGCGTAGCATGTTCGTGTCCTGTTTGGATACGGATACGAGCCCAAATCGAGACGAAAACTAGGGTTTCGTGATCCTTATGTCTGGGGATATCGAAACATACAAATAGTTTCAAAAATTATAACCAGTTTTAATTCGTTGGGTAATTACGGCGAACACCTATGTTCAACTACGATACGTGTCCGATACGCACATCGAACGGACACAAAATCAAACGAAACTAAACCTTCAGGTCGAGGGTACCAAGATGTATGCTAACATAAAGAAAAATAAGAAGAAACATTGCTAGAACATGGTTTACCTCTTGAGAGTCGAAATCTCAATGAAAGTGACTCCTCGAGCACTCCAACGACCGATTTCTCATGAGCAAATGCCTCCAACTCCTTGTTAGCAGTGCTCCAGCAAGTTCTTCTCCTCCCCACAGTCGCAACGCAATTCGTTTGGCACGAATCGGATACCGGATGAGAAAGTTAGGGTTTAAAGGGAAAGGGAAACTAGGGTTTTTCTTTTGATCTAGTAGAGGCTATGGAATTCTTCACAAAAGAGAGGGGTTGCTGCTATGCTTGGCCGGCCATGCTAGGGGGGTATTAGGGTTAGGTTAAGTCATGGGCCAAGCATTCCTAGGTTGCTAGAAAAGCCCAATGACAAAAAGCTTAAAAAGACTTTTAAAAATGACTTAAAAATCACTAAATAATTCTAGAAAATAGATAAAAATTCTAAATTAATTCTAATAAGTCAATAATAAACCTAATCACATTATTAGGCTTCTAAACAAGGTTGACTATGGTTATACCATCTTGGTCCTATCAATGCACCAATCCAAATCACACAAAATCAATTTAATTCACAATTTAAATAAATTAAAAATGCACAAAGACTAAAATACCATTAATTAGAAAAAGTAAGTGTGACACCGGGGGTACCCACTCCCAGCATATTGATAAAAATTTAGAAATCGAGGACGCTCCGAACCTCAACCCTGGTAGTGTATCACAGATGATCGCTTACACTGCCGACAACGAAGCATGGGAATCGGGAAAGAGTGAATGGTCAATCAGCACCTACGTCATGCTGTCATACATGACAAATAATGAACAAAGGTCCTAAGACAGCTGGCGCTTCAAAATGATCGAAGAAATGATGTAGACCATGAACGCCAGTTTGGCACTTCTAACAAAGACTGTCACAGAGCTGAAAGCAGCTCTAACCTTATCTTAATCACCAGTGCAAGACCCAAAGCCAAAGAATAAAGAGAATCCAATGCCCCAAATCTTCCAACTACGAGTCATCACGTAGTGTTACTACCTGCGACGAGTGATATTCATACCCTGCCACAAGCCTCCATGCCAGTGGTATCGGGAGAGGTCCTCGAAGCCATCTGAGATCTACGAGCCAGAGCTGATGCCAGAGATAGACAAGAGTCTCGGCGAAAACTTGGTCAACCAACCCTTTCCAGTTGAATAGAATAGGGTGATTTACCCTCC
>JANAVB010011038.1:0-100408 GCA_029216955.1 Iris pallida | reverse complement strand
TCACTTGTGGGTTCCCCCAAAAAAAGAGAGAGACTTACTATAATCCATGGACCCCTCCTTCTGAATCTCCTCCTCACTTAAAACTCTACAAAAGCCATGGTTACTCTCATAATCTCATTCCTCAAGCTTCCCTACTTCTTCCTCTACTCACTTCTCAGTATTCACAAACATCAGTATCTATCTATATATACAAACATGATTGATAATGCAGAGCCGCAGGGGAGTTTGCCTGCGGATGCTAAAGCTGCCGCTCCGAAGCGCGCTCGGGACAGCAAGCACCCGGCATACCGCGGCGTCCGCATGCGGAGCTGGGGCAAGTGGGTGTCCGAGATCCGCGAGCCCCGCAAGAAGTCCCGCATCTGGCTGGGGACCTTCCCGAACCCGGAGATGGCCGCGCGCCCCACGACGTCGCCGCCATGAGCATCAAGGGCCCCTCCGCCATCCTCAACTTCCCCGACCTCGCCCACTCCCTCCCCCGCCCGCCTCCCTCGCCCCCCGCGACGTCCAGGCCGCCGCCGCCAAGGCCGCCGCCGCCGACCCCTCCGCCCTCCTCCCCTCCTCCTCCGACCCATCCTCCTGCGGCTCCGACCAGGACCACGACCTCTGCGAGATCGTCGAGCTGCCACGGCTCGACGCCGGGGCCTTCGACTGGGCCGAGCCGTGCGCGGAGCCCTACTTCGCCTACCACGAGCCCTACTATCCGCCGTGGAGTGTCACGGAGGATGCCAGCGACTACTTCTTCAACCTCCCAGAAGCATTCTACCAAGACACGGAGACACAGTAGTACAAGTTCCAACTCTGATCCACTGACCTGTCTCCCATCTTTATTAGGTTTGGTAGGGGGGGGACGGGACGAGTGGAACGAACCTCTGAAGTGTATGATACGTACGAATATGAAGGAGACATTCGTTTGGTTTGTAAAGAAACCGAGCTTTAGTAGCAACAAAAATATGTTGTGTACGTACATTCTTCGTAGCTCTTTTCTTTCACTATTGTGAGAGTGGGAGTGCAGTACTGCAGTCCATTCTCTTCTTCTTCTTCTGTCCCTCCTTTACATAGTTCTCTTCTCTTTTTCGCTCGTACAATTTTGTTTCTCTCCGTTGTGAGCTGTCAATTTGGTTACAGCCACTCATTCTTTTGTCGAGAGTACAGATGTCATTTTGGACGTGTTGTGTATAGCATGCAGCGGTGGTGGGGTGAACCGGGTTCAGGCTTGGTGAGATCATTTGACCTGTAGTTTCAACATGTTACAATGTAGGAATGACGACCAGAAGCCTAGCTATTCTCAGTACAGCTATTTCCAGTATAGCTATAGATCAACTAGCCTAGGGAGACAATGCCAGACCATGGAAAAGCTACTTCATCTATTCTTAGAGATTATTATTGAAAAGAAAATGCTAAACAATCCGCGGTCTTTATCCGTCGGTTGTAACTGACTGCAGGGTTAGGTGTCACCACCCAATTTGCTCCCTACTCGTGTGGGTTCCGTCCGTCAGTATCCTGTCAATTAAAAGCCGCCACGTGGACCGTGGACCAGAACACGATCCATGTAGCATTGTCATATTGAAAAACTCTTCCCAGACTCCGAAAACAAATCACATAAAAAACCCAATGACGTCAATCCCTCTCCTAACTTAGACCAAAAAAAATTCGACCAATCATACGTTGACGTGTGGTCTGCGATTTCTTCCGCGGTATGTAAAAAAGTGTTCATTGTGTGGAGTCCAAAACCTCAACTAGCAACTACAACTACATCAGTTACACATGACTGCACATTTCCTAGTTTAGTATCCTATACTTAGAATAGTTTGTTAGTCCGATACGTGACAACTATCTTCAGTTGCATGTAAAAATTTTGGACTCGACTATTTGAACTTTGCTTCGATTAGACTCTGTTAATTAAGGGTTTATCCTATGTAACACTAATAATATTCATATTATTTTTTAACATTTCACACAAATGTATTCTAGACTAAGCTACGTGTAGTTATAATTGCCCCCTTTAACTAGTGTAAGAGCACCAACGTGTGGTATACTTTAACTCAATCAGAATGTTACATGTGTACTATACAAGGTTGTAAGATCCAAGTTTTCTTTTGTTTGAACCACCAACAAAATGTTACATTAACCATGTACATGTGGTTGTTCTAAACAAAAGAAAACTCCCATCTTTCAATTTTCTAGGATACATGTAATTAATATTTTAGTTGGCTTGAAATATCAAGATTTTTTTAAATAACGAATTTTTTTAATAAGGATTATAATTATTCAAAGAAAAAGTAAACAAAAATATTTTTTTTTCCCAATTTCTGCGAACCCAAGGAGGCCTAAGAGTACCTAATATTTTCCCGTGCGCTAAGTCTTCGAAACTCTGTATTATTTATATGGGATATATATAACTAGCATATGCAACGAAGGCTAAACTGTTCCACATTGAGGACTGATGATCGTTTAAATTTCATGGTAATTAAGGATAGTTGCTGTCTTTAAAGTTGCAATGAAATTAGTTGGAGAAGAAAGATATAAAATATATAGTTGGGAACATGCAAGTTGTTTGAAATTTATAATGTCTTAATTGATTGATATGATATCTGACCTTCTTGATACAACACATTAAATCAATTTTAGTCATTGGTAAAGTTATATGATAGAAGGATAACATGACTATACCATTTTTAGTCCTTGATTAAGTTAAACGCTAGGAGGTTATAGTTTTTTCACATGTCAGACATTAATGTTTCGATGTCATGTTACTATATTCATCAGTATGGCATTGGGTGCTTTTTTATCATGCCCAAGGTTTCGGGTGCGTTTGGAGACGTTTTCTGAAAATTAGTTCTGAAAATAATTTTTAAAAATGTTATACAGTTGTTTTCCAAGAGTATAAATTTTGATTTTGCATTTGCTTTCATCCGGAAAAATAGTTTTAACAAAATTTTTTTAAAGATTTTTATTTGGTAAATTTTTTTTAGGAAAAAAAACTTTGAATGGAGTTTAGTATGTCGATCATGAACCGAGCTACTCCCGTCTGGATCACCGAGCTACGCATTTGTCGACTAAGCTCTGGGTTAGCTGCAGGGCTGGTGCAACTACCACATTTTCAGAATAGGAATATTTTTTTTATCTTTTCCTATCTTGTACCAATTTAAATTTTTTATTTTGTATTATGTGACTAATTATTTATTTCATGTGTGTGTATTTATTTATTTATTTATTTATTTATTTATTTATTTATTTATATTGTGTTAGTTAATATGGTTAGTGGCTAGCCTAGTTATAGACTTGTGTTAGTGAACCGGTTAGCCTAGACACTAAACTAGAATCCAATATTTAGTATGACATGACGCATAAACCAACTTGTGAGATTAGACTCATTAGGCTCATTAGTCATGACCAATTAGTTAAATTAGAGATTAGACTATTGACCGAAATATGTCCAAACCCTTTCATATGATAATTTGCCTTCATGACAACATTGGAGGGCATGTCGGACATTCTAGATTAGCTAAACCTAGTCCTATATGGCAGCCATGTAAGGAGAGAGAGAGAGAGAGAGAGAGAGAGAGAGAGAGAGAGAGAGACTCCACTCTTCATTTCATCCCATACTCTCATTTTTTTCTCATTGTGGCATCCTCTTCCAAGTAGTGCCATTCCTCCACCATTTCCTCTCAAATTCCACCCATTCTCTCACCTATTTCTCTCATTCTCTACGTTAAAAGGAGCTTGAAGACTAGGAGCTAGTAGTGGAGCTTGAAGGAGGTGTTCACTCTTGAGGGTTGTGTCCACTTGTGTCCACTAGTGTCATTTCCTTGGAAATCTATCTTCCAATAGGTAATGTCTGAATTTAAAACCCTTGTATTTTATTCTAATTTGTGTCATTAGTCATTTAGAAACCACCCATGCATTAGGGCTACCCATGGGGAGAAGCTTAGGCTTCATTTGATCCATTTGGAGACTTTTACAATAAGTTTTTGTACCATTCTTGGAAAAATCTGAGAATGATATATCAAGTGTTTATCATTTGGTTTCGTGGACCTAATTAGATTTGTTAGAGTATTGTGAGGCTAGCTACGTGTCAGCAATTGGATACGGTAGGACACATGTCACGACCCGATCCCAATTAAATGGGTCGAACCGGATCATGTCCAGCCTGCACCGTTGTGAGACGGCGGCAGTAAGTTGTTCCATTAGCAGGTAATCACAACAATATCTATATACATTTGTTACCTTCTTCAAACTCTAACGGCCGTCGGCTGCTATCGGCCCAATACTTCTGTCTGTCCTGGGCAATCCTGAGCTTGTCTCTGATCATTCTTACATTCTCTGCTGCATCGGTCACCATCTCAGGTACAAGCAATACTCGTTCTCCGACGTCGTTCCAAGCAAGTGGAGTACGGCAACGACGTCCATAGAGTGCCTCGAACGGTGTCATACCGATGCTAGCTTGGTAGCTGTTGTTGTAAGAAAACTCTACCAAGTACAAATGGTCTTCCCAAGACCGTCCAAATTCTAAGACGCAGGATCTCAGCATGTCTTCTAGCGTCCGGATTGTTCTCTCTGATTGTCCGTCAGTCTGGGGATGGTAGGCGGTGCTGAACTTCAGTTGTGTTCCCAAACTGTCATGCAAACTCTTCCAAAAGTGGGAGATAAATCTAGTATCTCTGTCAGACACAATACTTACCGGTACTCCATGAATCCGGTAGATGTGCCGCATGTACAGTGCCGCCAACTTCTCAGTGGATAGACCAACCTTGAAAAGTGAGCTGACTTCGTTAGTCGGTCCACGATTATCCAAATGGCATCCTTCCCTCCTTGGGATCGAGACAGTCCCGACACGAAGTCCATCGTTATGTGCTCCCATTTTCACTCTGGGATGTCTAGCGGCTGCAATAGTCCTGCTGGTCTCTGTCTGCTAGCTTTTACTTGTTGACAAATTAAACATCTAGCCACATACCTGGATACGTCCTTATTCATTCCATACCACCACACTATAGTACGCATATCCCGATACATTTTGTTGGCTCCAGGATGTATGGAATACTGCGACTGGTGCGCTTCTTGCATCAGCTCGTTCCTCAGTTCACCAGTTGGTACGCAAAGCCTCGTACCATTCTTCAGTGCTCCGTCGCTGGCGATTGAGAATCCTTCAAGTGTTCATGCCAGCACTTGATCTCTTAGTTTGCAAAGCGTCTTGTCTTGGAATTGTGCCACCTTCACTCTATCCATAAGACTTGAACGCACTTGCAACTGTATCATTGTTGAATCAGCTCCTGGTACAATGGCTTCTCTTTCCAATTTCTCCATTTCTTCTTCGGACAGTACAATCTCCAGTCTAAGCTTTTCCATGTCCTCCAGCAAATGACGCTCCTTGGTCAAGAACATTGCCATCGGGTATCGACTAAGTACATCTGCAACAACATTAGCCTTACCCGGATGATACTGCAGGTTGATGTCGAAATCCTTCATCAGCTCCAGCCATCGTCTCTGTCGCATGTTCAGCTCCTTCTGAGTGAATACATATTTAAGACTTTTGTGGTATGTAAATATTTCTACTCTCTCTCCATAAAGGTAGTGCTTCCATAGCTTAAATGCAAATATCACCGCTGTAAGCTCCAAATTATGTGTGGGAAAGTTCTTCTCATGAGTCTGTAATTGCCTAGATGCGTAAGCAATTACTTTTTCGTGTTATTGAAGAACGCAGCCCAATCCCTTACCGGAAGCATCACTATAAATTGAGAAACTGTCGGTACCTGCGGGTAGCGCAAGTATCGACGCCGTTGTAAGCCTCTTCTTTAGTTCCTCAAAAGCTGACTGGCAAGCTTCAGACCAAATGAATTCTTCGTTCTTCCTGGTAAGCTTCGTCATTGGTTCAGCAATCCTGGAGAAATCATTCACAAACTTCCGGTAGTAGCTAGCTAAACCCAAAAAGCTTCTAATTTCTACAACCGAACTTGGTGCAGTCCACTTCTCAATAGCAGCTATCTTTTTTGGATCTATCGAAATTTTTTTTCTGTGACAACATGGCCCAGAAATTCCACTTTGTCTAAAAAGAATTTGCATTTAGATAGCTTACCATAGACCTTCTCCTTCCTCAAGGTGCTCAGAACTTTCCTCAGGTGCTCTTCATGCTCTTCTTCAGTCTTCGAGTAGATCAGTATGTCATCGATGAAAACAACAACAAACTGATCCAGGTATTCATGGAAGATCTTGTTCATAAGGTTCATGAATACCGCAGGAGCATTCGTCAGTCCAAACGGCATGACCAAGAATTCAAATTGCCCATACTTGGTGTTGAATGCCGTTTTCGGGATATCCTCCTTTCTGACATTGATTTGGTGGTAGCCTGATCTGAGATCTATCTTCGAAAATACCTTGGCTCTACTTAGTTGATCAAACAGGTCGTCGATCCGATGCAGAAGGTACTTGTTCTTGATGGTGATGTTGTTCAGCGTCCGGTAATCAATGCACATCCGCACAGTTCCATCCTTCTTGGGCACGAACAAAACTGGTGCTCCCCAGGGTGAAGCCCCGTATCTAATAAATCCTTGTGCCTTCAGTTCGTCAATCTGGTCCTTCATCTCCTATGCCTCCTTAGGATTGACTCTGTAGCATCCTCGAGAAATATGAGAAGATCCGGGTACTAGATCGATGGTGAATTCTACACCTCGATCTGGCGGCAATCCTGGAAGACTATCTGAAAAGACGTCCATGAATTTCGCTATGATAGGGTGAGGATGCCCGGGTTCTTCGGTGATAGAGGAGTAGGTAACACTTTTCATGTCTTCCGGAGCTCGAAAGGTTTCAAACTCCGCGGTTCTCCTGGTGGGATGAAGATTACACATCCTCTATGACAATCTATCAGCACATGCTGCTCACTTAACCAGTCCATCCCTAGGACTACATCATAGTTGGTCAAGGGCATCACAAGTAAGGATGTTAAGAATTGGTGGCCTGAGATAGTTATGGGACAGTTACAAGCCTCAGTGATGGGTATGGGTCCACCACCGGTCATAACTCTACTAATTATCTTGCTAAGTCCCGTATCTAGGTTGTGTGCAGAAATAAATTTTGATGATATGAAACTGTGTGATACACCCGAATCAAATAATGCTAGAGCAGGATGTGAAAACGCATAAATAGAACCTGTGATGACATCAGCGGTGGGTTCTTGCTCTGGTTCCTGATCTTCTACTGCTAGGATATAAGCTCACCCGGTCTTCTGCTGGTGTTGTCCGAACCATTGTTGCTGAGTGGCTAGGGGAGCTCTTTGCTGAGTTTCTCTGGTCCGGTTGGATGCTGTGGGGTAGTCCCTCACTTGGTGGGTGGCGGACCCACAGACTAGACAGTGTCCTAGCATCTTCCTGCAGATGAGCGCCTGATGTCCTAGCCTCTTGCAGAAATCGCAGACAGGGATCTGCTTCTGAGGCGCTCGTTCATTGGTCCTTACTTGATGGTGCTGTTGCTGGTGGTGCGAAGGCCTGTTGTTGTTGGGCCTCTTCTGGTTACCCTGGAAGTTTCTAGTTCCAAGATACTCTCTTTTTGAACGAGAAGGCTGGCTTTTCTCCACGTCCTGAGCTCGTATCAGAATCTTTTCATATGTCTTGGCGCCACCTGCGATCACAGGGGTGCAAATTTTCTTCCTTAATCTATACCTAAATCTCTCAGCATGATCCTTGGGGTCAGCAACCAAGTTCTGGGCAAAGCGGCTAAGTCGGTCGAACTCTGCCGCATACTCTCCAACCGTAATGTTTTCTTGCTTCAGGTCCTGGAACTGTCTTTCCATCTCCCGCATCTCTGATGTTGGGAAGAACTTTCTGCGGAACGGCCTCTTGAAGGTGTCCCAGTTAAGCTATTTGTCCTGGAGTCGGGGTTCATTCCGATACCAGGTGCTTGCCATATCTTGTAGTTGGAGTCCTACTGCTTCGGCCTTGAGGTCCTCTGGGAGTCGAGCGACGCTCAAAAGACGCTCCATGCTGTCTAGCCATTCATCGGCGTAGATGATACCCTCGGTTCCTTTGAAAGGTCGAGGGCCCTGCTTCTTGAAACTCTCTATATCTCCGACCTTCATGTAATAATACGCCTCTAATCAAAAGAATGACCTTAATGATATATAACTTAACTCCTGAATTTATATTTACCTTGGCAGGTCGTGGCTCCAATAAAGTTGTTCCTCCTCTCTCGAGGGTAGCCATAGCCACGTTGTGGGCATTCTCCATGCCTTCTCTCATGGTCGCGGTCTGCTCGCGATGGGCTTCATCTTGGGCTGCAGTCTATTCTCGATGAGCTTCTGTTTGGGCTCTTTGGGCTTCAAGCACTCCTCGTAGCATGTCCACTAGATCGGTAGGATCCACGGACACTGGTAGGGCAGCTGGTGCGGGCACTATCGCAGGGGACTGCGGCTCAGTCCGAGAAAGCACCGGTTCTGCCGTTTGCGCTGTAGTAGCGTAAACGGGATGAAGTGCTGGTGCAGCATGGGGACGGTCAGTCAGCTGCAAAGGAGGTAGGTCCCGGCGTGCTTGAGGAAGTGGGGTGTAATTAGTAGATGACACCTCATCTTCAGCAGGGCCAGAACGGGTAGTCTTCCCTTTGGCCATACTCTGGAAGGTTTAGGATGTAAACATAAGCAAGGTATCCTACCAGTCTATAATCAAACAAAAATATTTATATATATAATTCGGACCTATGTTGTGACAAATTAATGTTCTAGTGTTCTAATTATTTCTAGGTATGTTTTCCTAAGTTGTAGGTTCGAGACCTGCATGGGCCACCACTAAAAACATGTCACGATCCGATCCCAAATAATTGGGTCGAACCGGATCATGTCCAGCCTACACCGTTGTGAGACAACGGCAGTAAGCTGTTCCATAAGCAGCTAATCACAACAACATCTATACATTTGTCATAACTGAATATTCTGGAATTAAAACTTTATTCAACATTTAAATAAATACAACTGGAAAGTAAAAGAACTGAAATGAATACTGAATTCAAATTAACAAAAATTCTAAACAACAAAACTTGAAACAGGAAAAATCTAGCTAAGCGTTCGGCTCGTCGGTCTCAGGTCCTGCGTCCTCCAAAGGGGACTCTGGCAATATCACAGGGTACAGAACCGGGTCATAATAGCTGTTGTATAACAGCTCAGCATCCTCAAAATCCCCTAAAAATGTTGTCTCCAGTCAGGAGGGAGCAAAGTACAATTATAAAAATTAAACAATTCAACTAACAATTAGAAACTTGCAATATTAAACAATTTTGAAATAATATTTTCCAACAATTCTACACGATAAAAAACAATGTGATTTGAGTAGATAATGACTATGACCGGCTTGGATTTTACAATTGTATCCTAGCGATACGATATGGCTTATCCCCGTGTGTAAGAGGGGTAAGCTAACACAATCATTATGCTATTTGGGGTATTGGTCATAGACACTACACCACTCCCCCAATATCCCGCAATCAATCAATATCAATCAATAATCTAGGAGAGAGTCCGTGTAACAATGTGGTTTAAGCATGCAGATAACAATTACTAATTAAATTGCTCAATAACACAACCGTACTTGCCTTTGTTTATGACTGAAAATGATGTTGGTTCCGGTAAGATGCTAGGTTCGTCTCCGAGATCCTACAGTTGGAGAACTTGACTTAGAACCATTGTGAAACCAAGCTAGGCGTGCTAGTTGTAATTTCTAGTAGCAGGTCCTAGTCAAGTTTTAAGTTTGTTTATTCTACTGCTAACGGTTTACGACGCGTGCTAGGTTGGTTCTCATTTAGTTGGATAGCCAGTTTCTGGTTGACTTGGAAAAATTGTCGTTACCGGTTAATTCGCAAAACTTTGTATTTTTAATATTATACGTATAAAACTACATTTTCTTTCAATGATAAAACGTGGGTTTTGTTAACTATCAATATTTTATTCAAGTTATTTTATCGTGAAAAGTCCTTATTAATTTATACAAAATATTTAATAGCCATTTTGTAACTAAGCGCCTAATTAGAGAGAATAAAACCAACCAAAAAATAAAGAAAAAATCAATAAAGAAAAGAAAATAAAAAACCTAGACTACGCAATACAAGGGTACAGCTAACAAAATAGAAATATGGGCTTATGCCCTTACAAACTTTATATAAATGAAATAAGAGAAAATTAGTTAGCTCTGACTAAAGTCCCGTATTTTAAATATCGAAAATAAAACTAAAAATAAATTTAATCAATTATTAGGAGTCTCAGACTTGGTATAATCGTCACAGTTAGCTAATGCCTCAACGTCCGGGTAAAACCGGTTTCGTTTGCATTTCGCTAGGGCCCACGGACCGGTATGGTCGTCGCCCAAAAATCTATTTTAATAAATATTTCCGAAAACCAATTTAAGTCTCATTTATAAAATTTTATAAAAATTTGGGCAGCATTCTCTCTATATTCGGGATAACCCAAAACTGGAAAAATGTGCCAACAATTCCAACAATTATCCCAAACCAGGGAAAACCCCAAGAATTAACTTCCAAAACCATTTTTACACAAAATTAAATTCACAGAATAATTTTTGAAGCTTAATCGGAACCCGAAATATAATCGAAAATCCCGAAATAAAATCGGAAACCACAGGACCCAAAAATCCAGAAAACCCATTTCAAAAAAATCCGAAATAACCACAAAACATCACAGAAACGTCTCCGAAAAGTTCGAAGTCACTACGTCGACCTAAAACCGAATTCCCGGGAGGGAATCGGCGACCAATTTCATCATCGACTACCGAAAACGGAACGGGACAAAGGAATTATACCTTGGGTTGCTCGGCTAGAGCTCTCAAATGAAAATATAGAAAATAATCGCGAACAACAGCGAAATCGGAAGATCGGACAGTGCTGGACCGCAGAAATCTGAACCGCAGGAAGTACGGAAAACTCGGCGAGGAGGCGCTGGCGCGGGCTACTGGCCGGAAAGAGGCCGGGACAGCCGCGGCGATGGGAGATCTGCCGAGAGGGGCTGAGGGGGCCGACCGGGGAGCGGCACCGGCGGGACAGCGGCTGGGCGCGGCTAGGGCACAGCCGCGGGGCGCTACGGGGAGCCCGGTGGAGACCGGAGGCGGGCTCGCGGGCTGGATAGGCCGGCGGGGGTGCCAGAGGGGAGCGGCGCCGAAGGCATGCGGCCGCGGGCTGGACGAACCGGCGGAGGCGGGGTCCTGGCCGGAGTTGGGCGCGGCCAGAAGGTCGGGGCCGAGAGGGGGCGCACGGAGTAGGGTGGCCGGGGAACGGCGCCGGGGCTAGGGCAGGGGCGGCCGACATTGGGGAGGCGCGCGGGGAGGTGCGGAGCCGCGGGGGTCCGGCGGGACGGCGCCGGAGGTGGGCAGCTAGGAGGAGGTCTGGGCGCGCTGGAGAGCCAGCCGGGTCGGAGGAAGCCGGGGAGTGGGGGCTCGGGTGCTTTTGAGGGAGGAGAGGTTAGGAAATGAGTGAGAGAAGTTATGAGGCTGGTGTTGGTGGTGTGTGTTTTAATATGAGAGAGTGGGAGAAGTGGGAGAAATTGTGTGGAGTAGAGAGGATGGGGGGTGATCCTGTAGAATAGGGAGGGTGGTCCAGGTCGTGGGGGGTAGTGTAGAAATAGGTTTTCTTTTCCCTTTTTTTTTTAATAAAAATAGGACTATAAATAAAACCTAAAGTTAAATAATTACTTAGGGTTTAAGGATGGGTTCAGAAAACGGGATTGGGTTTCGGGAACTCGTACCGGGTTCAGACTCGGATTCGGAGTCCGGACTCGGTATCGGGGCAGGGCCACAATAAAAAACCAGAGATAATTTTAAAATAATGTTTTTCCTAAATTCGACAAAAAAATAATATATAAATAATAATAATAATAATAAATAACTAAACTAATATCATTGCAAATCCAATAATTCATAAAATCTGGGTTTCACAACACATGGTCAATTTGAAGTTTTTGGACGTCCTACACATGTTGTACCCATATTCTATTTCACATGGCACTTAACACTAGCCTAGTGGCTCACTAATTAGGTGTGTCTACCTATTTTAGGTTTGCCTATAAAATTTAGTAGAATTCGGATAAGGTTTGATAGCGTATCTTAGGCGTATCGTAAACTAGTGCACCAAATGTTCGACACGTGTCCTAAAAGAAATTTTTGTATCGTATTTGAGTTAAGATTTTGTGCACATGTCCTAAATATGATACGTGACGTGATGTCATTATATTTTATGAAACGCACGTTTAGACTGGAGAATACATGCATATGGGAGTATATATATATATATATATATATATATATATATATATATATATATATATATATATATATATATATATATATATATATATATATATATATAGTATATGAGTCATAGGAGTGTATGTATTTAATAAGCATGCACACATTGGGGTTCATGTGTGTTGGTATTCCTATATTTCTTTTTTGATACATAGAAGAGTGTAGTGTGTTAGTATATGCAAGAGAGTGTTAGAGAATAGATTCGTATGTGAATGAAGGGGAAAATTGGGTGTCATGCGACAACAAGGAATTAGAAATAGCAGTGACAAGTGCACTGTTGTGCACTTGGGTTGCAAGGGCTTGTACCCAGGTAGTAGGCAACCTATTGGAATGTATAGGGAGGGGTTCAAGCAGTCTAGATAGGAAGGAAATTAATTTAGCTTCATATATATGTATATGTTAATATTTTGATATATAGGAGGTTGATTGGTAGGTGGATAGTTAACTGGTAATGATTGGAGGTGTGAGTATGTGACATAAAGTCTCTACATCACTTGGTATCAGTAATGTAGGGGATCCTATCAGCAATAGCAGCTATAGCAGTAACTTAGGAGTGGGGCATTCACTAGAGCATGTGGTATTTGAGAGTGTGTGTTAGTTAATTAGTAGCTTATTATACATATGTATTGGTAGGTAGCTTAATATAAATATAAATGAAAAGATTGGTATATATATATATATTTTATATATATATATATATATATATATATATATATATATATATATATATATATATATATATATATATATATATATATATATATATATATATATATATATCTGTTTAGCTATATAGAAAGGGAGGAAACAGTAGCAGCAACTTGTAAACAAGCAGTGTTGCATTGCTTGTTAGCATGGCAGCAGCAGTCCTAACTGCTCTTGACAGCAGCATATAGGAACTGATACAAGGGAAATTGGGGGCTTCGAAGGGGAGTGCACATGGCACCAGGGTGACAGTGGGTTGGCAATAGTATAGGCAGGTAAGGGAGGTTTTAGGCTTGAGTAGGACTCATATATGTAACCTAGGTATTGTATCAGAGAGGTTTATTTACTTGTACAACAGGAAGGGGGCTCGAGTGCTATGGGTAGGTTAAAGGAGTTATGCTCAGGTGATTTACAATTAGGAAGAGAGGGAGGAAATGAGCAATAGCCAAGAGGCTTCCTAACATTGAGGCTTAGCACTGAGTAATGTAGCTTGTATATGTGTATAAGGAATAGATTTGTAGGTGTCTTATATACATCTATACTGTGTATATATGTTGTCCTATGTATATATTGTATATGTGAATGGATGCATGTGTGGGTTTGAGTGGTAACTGAGAAGGGGAAAATAGGAAAATAGGAGTTAGAGGGGATTTCTAGGAGCAGTATCAACAGGGAAGGGGAATTAGCTAGTAGGAAGTAGAGAGCAGTAAGGGGTTTGGGGCTCAAGCATGTAGGCTTGTGCACTAGGTGCACAAGTAAATGCTTGAGGGAAAAATTAGTAGGTAATGGTGATGGGTGGCCTGTGGAGCAATGGTCCTATGTTCAAACATGATGAGAGTGTAGGGGGCTTGATATTAGCAAGAATAGGTTGGAAATATGAGTGTAGAAGCATAAAATAAACTTCATAGACCAAGTCAAAGAAGTTAAGAACTTTACGCAAAGTCAGACTCTACGCAAGGCTCATTAAAAGACTCTATTGAGTCAGATTCAAGATTTTACGCGAGCTCTTTTACGCGAGAGCCTTTCTCAGCTTTTACGCGAGAGACAGGCTGTCAGACTACATTTAATGCGCGTGAATTGATCTGGCGGTATGATTTTCTGACAGAACATTGCACAGAAGCCAAGAAAATTTTTCCACCAAACCCAACACTTGTCGTTTAGCGTGTAGATGGGCTACTTTATGCTCAAGAGATCATTTCCTTTACGCATGAAAGCTATTTTGAGTCTTTACGCTCAAAGCTTTTGTGTGCGTAGAGTTTATTTGAGCTAATTATACGCTCAAGGCTACTTTTTAGCCACTTTACGCAGAAAGTCTACTTTTGAGTTATTTTATGCCCAGTCTGCTACTTTACGCAGGAAGTCTATTTTGGGTCATTTTATGTCCAATCTTTTCTGGCTATATGAGAACGTGGTCTGCATATGTGGCTTTCATGCCACGGTTGTCGAGGAACGTGTGTACGTGTTTTCTCCATATTGTTGAAGTTGTGGGACACGTGTCACCATGCGTAGAGACCAAAACTCTATATGGGACACGTGTCATCACGCGTGGAGGTTGATTTTCATCGTGGGTGACAGTTATTTATGTAGAGATCCAATTATGTTGCTTTCTACGCACACAGGGTCTAGTCTATAAATAGACTTATTTGTTTTACACAAGACAACATCAAGAGAGATATATAGAAGAGGAGATTCTGAGAAAACTCATACTTTCAGAGTGATATTCCCAGAAGCATTTCTTCAACTCTTTCTCAAGAACAAGGTAAAGCAAAGTAGGAAAGCATTCGATGTGCCATCAGTGCCGTTGTGTCGATACTTTTCTGGTGACTTAGTTCTTCCAATTGTTCATCTTCTTCAAGCAGTTCTCTTCATCATCATCGTGTGGTCCAAGGAACAAAGTGATCGCTCTCAGATCAGACTTTCATAGCAATACTTTCCAAAAATAATTTGTATTTTTGTACTTTTTTTTGTTTTCTTTCAAAAGCCAATTTTAGGCATTTTGTTAAGGGAAACAAAATGACGACTCTGTTGGGGACGACTTTCTTCTCTGACGAGAAAGAAATTGCTCAATATGATGATGGGTCGGTCGGATCGACAAAGAAGACTCTGGTTGTTCAATTCGACTAGACTGCTTACGAAGAAATGCTCCGAACTGGGGGTAGTACTCGCTGCTCCGATGTTCAAAAATTGTGAAAGGTACGAAAAGTTTGGATTCCTAAGTCCAAAGCATCCTCTGATCTCCCTGCTGTCTCTGAAGGCAAGGGAATTCTTCCCACTCCTGTTGTGAAGGCTCCCATTTATGACGAGGCAGTCTCTACTTCAGTGTTTTGTCCTGGGCGTAAAAATTAGTCTTTTATCTGTGACATGGCAGACACCCAAGTCTTACGCCCTGGGCACAAAAATTAGTCTCCCGTCTGTGACGTAGCAGACACCCAAGTCTTACGCTCTGTACATAAAAATCAGTCTCACGTCTGTGACATGGTAGACACTCTAGTCTTGCGCTCTACGCGTAAAGGTAAATCTTCTGTCTGTGACGTAGCAGATGTTCATGTTTTGCGCTCTACGCGTAAGGGTAAATCTCCTGGTAGATATAGTTCACAATGATGCCTTTGCATCTAAAGTAAATTTGTCTACACACATACAGCATAAAAATAAGAATTCTATTATTGGTAAAACTTCAGTTTTTCACCAAAAACCTTCTTATACTGCTTTACGCAAGGTACCAAACCTTCAGATTATGCATAATGCTGATGGAGTTCTTTGTGCACAAAAATCTCAGGATTTACGCACGCAACTCCAGGCACATAAAATATACAGTTTGGTTCTGCTAATGCAGCCAGTAATCTTCTTTTCACGCAAGGGACTAAATGTTTCTCTGTCCCAAATATAATAAAGAAGATGACTCCTTCCACTCCTTCTAATTTATGCGAGTTACTTGTACAAAAGCGTAAAAACAGAAAATCACCTGTGATACTCCCCAAAGAAATTTATCATTGTGAGTGTCACCAGATTGTAATCAAATGTTGCTGTTCGACTTCTAAACAGTCAGTTTTTGACCGATTAAGCTACAATGTGCCTCAGCAACAAGTTGATGATCAAGAACATGAGTTGTCCTATGCATCAGTTAATATGACATCTCATATCAATAGAGGACGACGTCCAAGACACAATTCATCCCGGACTCCAAGCCAACAACAGTTCAACCGACTCCTTGACACTTCTGAAGGGGTATATCAGCATACCCGATCAAGAAGTCAAAGATCGTTGCAATCTTCAGATTCAGAAGCTGGGGGTACCCACTCTTTGGAGTCAGAAACTGATAGCGTTGATTCATACCTCTACACCAATCCCTCTGGATGTTCAAGGGAGGTTGAATCTTATGTTATCGGAGAAGAACCAGAGACGTCCACTTCTAATACATAGCAACGTCTCTCAACAGTGGAACAATCACTGAAGGACATGCTTGCCATGATGCAAAATATGCATCAAATAATGATGACTCAGCAAACTGTTCAGCCAGCAGTGGTAACACCGGTGCAGGTAGCAGCGCAAACTCAAGATAGTCAAGGGGTTGATACACCTTTGAATAATCTTAGTCAAGAGCCTGCTATCAATCAAAACTCCGCAGCTCCAGGTCCTCTCATTCCAGAAGATGTACCACCTCCGATGGGGGTTACGGTACATCCAACCACTATCCAATCAAACGTGCTTCCCCAAACTAGTGAAGCTATTCAAGCAATACGTGAGTTAAAGGCACAGTTTGAGGTTCTTAAGCACAAAGATCAACTCCAAAGGTTAGGGATCAAACAACCTTATCCTCCTCACTGGAATGATGTACCCTTTCCTCCAAAATTTAAGCTGCAATCTACGGTATTATTTGATGGAAAGGCTTCCCCAAGTCAATATATTAATTATTTTGATATTATGACTGTACATTTGCAAAAGAATGATGCTCTTCTCACCCGAGTTTTCATTGGGTGTTTGACGGGTTCGGCATATGACTGGTATCGCAGTCTACCCGACAATTGTATATCGTCTTTTGACGAGTTTAAAGCAGTATTTCTCTCCCGTTTATATGAAGGAGGCATGGACATGAATATGTCCTCCTTAATAGAAATTAAACAGAAAGAGAAAGAGGATACTCGGATGTTTATTGAACATTTTTGACATGCTACTTTGAAGATGCCTCCTGGTATGCCAGATTTAGCATTGATTGATACATGCAAAATGAATCTGCGACCAACCATTGATGTCTTTACAGGCTCTCAATTCACAGATTGGACCTCATTCATTATAACAGCAGTTTCAGCCGAGACCAGTGGTAGATTGGCTCGTGAACATGGAATGATCTTTGCCACAGAAGACAAAGGAAAAAAAAGCCTCTTCAGGTAATAATTCCGGCAATCGTAATGGGAAAGGGAAGGAAACCCTAGTGGTTAATCTTTCAAAACCCAAAACGACGCCAAATAATCTGGAGTCTTCCAAAGCAAAAGAAGAGTACTCTTTTGATGATAGTTATATCCCAGGGATATTCCAATGTCTTGTGAAGAGTGACAAACTCCAGATTCTACAGCCAAAAAGACCTAATGAGGTGAATCTGACTGATAATCCCAAGTATTGTATCTATCATAGATACATAAATCATCCTACCAAGGCTTGCTATGTCTTAAAGAAGAAAATCCAAGAGTTGATAAATGCTAATGCCATCGCTTTAACCAATAATGAGCATACAGTCACAACTAATATGATTTTTTTTTCAATTTGGAGGTTTTCCTATACAGCAAGTTCCAGATGGGATTGTCCCAATTCCAAAGGCGATAATGAAGATTGTGAATCTTCCGCCAGCTAGAGAGCAAAGTGAAGGATTATTGCCTCTCATATTAAGAAATGGTGAAATCATGTGGGTACACCCTGAATTAGTACCTGAAATGGAAGATGAAAGTAAAACTTTAAAATCCAAAAAAGGTCGAAAAGTCAAACCTGCAATATGATTTCTCATGTTGTTTCTCCAGATAATGATGATTTGGATCATCTTTGGGACGGCATTCCTTTGGAGGATAGGCTGAGGGGTTTGAATATGTCCTCCAAGTTTGGCTCCTCCTACCAAACTTAAACTTACTCATCGGCAATGGTTAGCAATGAATAGTGTTCCCTTATACAGGGTATAACAAGTCTTTGCTGCTTATGAGAAAGAATCTGTAGAGATTTTTCCTCCTGTCCCGAATACCCCTACTCCTGTGGCTACAGAGGTCTCGGTTCCTTCTTCCTCTGTTGGATCATTTGTTGAGAGTCCGCTACCCACTCACATGTACAGTCAACAATCAGTCCATCTCATGAAAAAGATGGGCTATGACTTTCAAAAGACGGAAGGCTTGAACTATGATAAAGGAATGCGACTTCCTTTACAAATTTAAGGTCAAAAATCCACTGTTGGATTGGGATTTGAGGTCCCTTATAAAAATTCTCGCAAGAAGAAGACTAAAGGAAAGAAGACTAAAACCTGTAATATGGTACTTCATTCTCTTGAGTCTGAAGAAGAAACCTTTGCTGGTATGAGATCTGGTAAAGAATACCACAAAGATTATGAAGAAACTTCCAAAGAAGCGGAGGACGTTGCTGAAACACTACCAGCTCAACCATCTCCTGTTCCTGCTGAGGCAAAACCTTCTAAACCATCTGTGGTTGAGAAAGGGAAATAGAAAGCAGTTCACTTTGACGTTCTATTGAAGTCTGCTTCAAATCAAGGGATGGTGATGAAACCCTACAAGTTTGATATTCTAGCCCAATTAGCTAATACTACGGCTAGACTTTTTATTTTTGAGTTGCTTCGTCTTTCTGAAGAAAGTCGAGAAACTTTGAGCGAAGCTTTGCTACAGGCGGATTCATGCCTAGCTCAACTGAAGTGTCCTGACAATATACCAGTGTCGTGTCTAAAATGTCATAGTGTGATGGAATCGATTCCTAACATTACCTTCACACAAGAAGATATGTTGTTGAAGCATAATAGACACGACAGGCCTCTGTGTTACACAGGGTATATTGACTCTACTAAAATTGACAGGATTTACATTGATCCTGAGTCTTCTATTAGCATTATTCTTCAAAGTATGCTACGATCCTTGAGGATTCCTAATAGTGACTTGACTTACACTAGTACAATAATAGTTGGTTTTAACTCTGGAAAGAGTAAACCATTGGGAAAGATTCGTCTGAAGATTCAAATAGGTGATCTTCGAACTATGGCGACCTTTTATGTTATTAACTCAGATGTATCTTACAACATTCTTCTGGGAAGACCATGGATACATGAGCATAACATTCTGCCTTCAAATCTCCACCAATGCTTCAAGTATGTAGATTCTCGAGGGATTATGAAGACTGAATTCGCAGATATTAATCCTTTTAAGGGTGTTGAAGCCTATTTCTCTGATTCAATACTCTACAAACAGGAGCATGCAAAAGAAATATCTGATATGGCTGAAGATAGGTCACCTGCAGAAGATCAATCTGTCTTAGAAGATACTCCAGAAGATCAACCTTTGAAGATTAAAGTCAAAGGTCGAATCCAACCTCAACCTGTCAATGACGAACCTTTGATGATTAAGGTTAAAGAAAGAACTCGAGCTTCGTCTGAGGAATCTATGAGAGTTCCAGTCAAGAGCCAAGTTCAACCTCTCATGATCAAGGTCAAGGGAAGTAATTCTTGTACAAATGATCCAGAACTACTGATTATCAACCATGACAAGTCTACACTGAAGACGGATGATGGTCCGTTAATGATCAATCCAAAGCGTAGTAATTAGTTTGTAAATGATGTAAATATTGATCATTCTGTACTTTCTTATATTAATGAAGATTTCTGGAGTATATAGCTGTCAAATTTATTGAAAGAATGACTTTATCTGCTGATAATCAAAGTCATCAACATAAATATGACATAAATATAGAAAAATCTTATATATTAATCATAAAGAAAATTCTTTTCCTCCTCATATCAATGTTGGATCCTATACTCGAAGGTTCCTAACATCTTATCCTTATCTTCTACTTGTAGCCTCATCATCACAAGCTTGTGTAACTTATAGACGTCACGAAGAATCTTATTTCATGATCCCGTCTAATAAGAAAAACAAGCGCCAAATTGTGTTTGGCTTGGCTAGAAATATTCCTGTTACTCAGACAGATGATCTTATAGAGAAAGATAAAGGAAAAATCAGAATTGACAAATATAGTCAACAATCTCTTAAGATTATCTAGAACATAGGATATAATTTGAAAACTATGCTAGGTCTCAATCAAGACAAAGGTAGACGGTTACCATTATGTGGTGATCCATTTTACCAGAAAATTCGTCGGTTGGGATACGATCCATCCCACATGTTTAATGAAGATATACAAAAAAAATTTTATTCCAGTTCTTCACAATCCTCAGATTCTGAAGAAATCCAGTTTATTGAATCTGATACATCCCACATGTATAAAGAAGATATGGAAGAAGAATTTTCTTCCATTTTTTACAATCCTCAGATTTTGGAGGAAACCAGCATGTTGAATCTGAGTGCGTCTTTTCAGTCAACATGGTTCAAACTGATGGTGAATCTGAACCATTTGAAAATGTCCCTTGGGCACAAAAAATGGACACTCAATGGGAGCTTTGTTTTGAACAGCGACAGCCACCTACAGAAGAGGAAATTGTTTAGATTGACATTGGAGACGGAACTACGTCTAAGCCGATATTTATCAGTAAAAACCTTTCTGAAGATGAAAAGAAAGAGTTGATAAAGCTGATTAAAGAATATAGTGATATCTTTGCATAGAGTTATGAGGATATGCCAGGTCTAGATCCTAAAGTAGGTACTCATAAACTCAATATTCTTCCTAATGCTAAACCTATAAAACAACAGCAGCGACGTTTTCTACCAGATATGAAGGATACAATTGAAGCAGAAGTCAAAAAGCTGATCACATGTGGCTTTGTTCGTGAAGAACAACACCCAGACTGGATTGCCAACATTGTTCCTGTCATGAAGAAGAATAGAAAAATTTTGAGTTTGTATAGATTTTCGAGATCTTAATACAGCGTGTCCAAAAGACAAATTTCTACTTTCGATTACCGATCATGATAGACAATACATGTGGTTTTGAACGCATGTCTTTCATGGACGGATTTTCAGGATACAACCAAATTAAGCTACATCCAGAAGATGAAAAGCATACTGCTTTTCGTATACCCCTTGGAGTTTACTACTATACGGTTATGCCGTTTGGTCTGAAAAATGTCAGTGCTACGTATCAACGGGCTATGAGCAATATCTTTTAAGAACATCTACAAAAAATAGTTGAATGTTATGTGGATGATATTGCTGTCAAAAGTCGATTAAAAGATGATCACATTCAAGACTTGAAGACAGTATTCGAGTTGATGCGTCAACATCAACTGAAGATGAATCCCACTAAGTCTTTCTTAGGGGTTTCTAGTGGCAAATTTTTGGGATTTGTTATCACTTCTCAAGGTATCCATGTTGATCCTGATAAAATTAAAGCATTTCTTGAAATACGTCCTCCACGTAATCTGAAAGAACTCTGTGGCTTCCAAGATCGCATTGCTTATATCAGGAGATTTATATCCAATCTTTCTGGGAAATGTTAACCTTTTTCTCATATATTAAAGAAAGGTGTATCATTTGTTTGGGATAAAACATGTCAAAAAGCCTTTAATGACATCAAGCAATACCTTACAAATCCACATGTTCTGGTACCTCCAGTAGTAGGAAGACCATTTTTGCTATATGTTCGAGCCTTAGATCATTCTCTTGGTGCTCTTCTTGCACAGAAAAGTGATAAGGGTCATGAACAGACAATTTATTATCTTAGCCGAATGATGGTTGGAGCTGAACACAGATATACTTCTGTGGAGAAAGAATGTCTGGCCTTGGTTTTTGCTGTTCAAAAGACTCGACATTACGTGTCAGGACAAACTATTCATATGTCATATCCAGAATAAATTCTATTCGGGTATTGATGAGAAAGTCGAGTATTCTTAACTCAAGGTTAGCCACCTGGATAATGTTGCTTACTCCTTATGATATGGTCTATGTACCTCAAAAATTATTGAAGGGTCAAGCATTAGCTGATTTCTTAGCAGCTCACCCTATAACTGAAACCTCTAAGCTATATGAGGACATTGCAGATGAAGTCGTGGATTGTAATATGACTTTGAGGGATGAAATTTGGCAATTATACTTTGATGGAGCATCGTGGGTTAGACCTAAAGGCAATATTGTCTCCGGAGTAGGCATTGTCTTGGTCTCTCCTGATAAAATAGTCATATATCGTGTTTATTTTTTTAATGAACCATGTTCCAATAATGTGGCAGAATATAATGCTCTGCTAATTGGTCTTCAAATAGGAAAACAATTGGACATTGAGTTCCTGGAAACTTATGAAGATTCTCAATTGATTGTTAATCAGGTCAGAAGAACATATGAAGTCAGAAATTCTGACCTCATTTCCTATCATCAGGTGGTAATCGAATTGGTCCTTTCATTCAAAGGATTCTTCATTGAATTCGTACTACGTTCTCAAAATTTGGAAGCTGATGCTCTTGCTAGTTTAGCTGCGGACTTAGTTGTTCCAATCAGAAGACAAAATACCATTACTTTGGATAGAGATCTATTCTATGTCAAGAATAATTTGCATATCGAATAAAGTTATACTACAGAATCAAATTCTCAGCAAAGGGATTGGAAAAGTCCATTTATTGATTATGCGGTCCATGAGATTTTACCTGAAGATCCAAAAGAAGCTGCATTAATCAAGAGACGATCATTTTGATTCTACTACGATTCTTCTTTACATATGTTATATCGTCGTTCTTATGACGGACTTCTGTTGCGTTATTTCTCTGAGAGTGAAGCTAAGCTAGCACTTCGTGAAGCTCATGATGGTGTCTGTGGTGCTCATCAACCGGGTCCAAAATTACAGGATCGTATTCGAAGAATGGGATATTATTGGCCTTCCATGATAGCAGATGTTGTGGATTATGCCAGACGATGTAAAGCATGTCAGATTCATGCTAATTTTATTCACCAACCTTTTGAATTCTTGCATCCTACGACAGCTTCTTGGCCTTTCGAAGCTTGAGGCATGGATATTATTGGTCCGATTAATCCTCCTTCTATTAAAGGACATCAGTTTATCCTGGCCATAACGGATTACTTCTCTAAATGGGCGGAAGCGGTTCCCCTTGTTGAAGTGAAAATATCTAATGCGGTTAGCTTCATCAAACACCATATCATTTATCGTTTTGGGATTCCCCGAAGGATAATTCATGATAATGGACCACAATTTGCCAGTCAGGCGTTTTATCGATTCTGTGACAAGAATCGGATCCAGAACTTAGCTTCTATAGCTTACAATCCAGCTGCTAATGGTTTGGCCGAAGCTTTCAACAAGAAAATTATTAAACTTCTCAAAAAGTTTGTCTCTTCTAATAATCGTGATTGGAATGAGAAACTTGGAAAATTTTTATGGGCTTACAGAACGACAGTCTGAACTCCTACTGGTTTTACACCATTGATCTCACTGGTTTACGAATGTGAGGCTGTTCTTCCACTGGAAATCCAGATTCCATCTCTTAGAATAGCAATTTCTAATGAGCTAACTACAGAGAATAATGATCGGTTGAGACTTCAAGAACTTGAAGGTCTAGACGAGAAGCGTCTTCAAGCACAACAACACATCGAGTTATATCAAGCCCGCATATTTCGAGCTTTTAATCGTAAAGTTAAAGAGAGGGTATTCAAAATCGGTGAGCTAGTTCTAGCTGTCCGAAGACCGATGGTGATGACTCATAAGAGCAAAGGAAAATTCTAAACAAAATGGAAAGGTCCTTATGTAGTCGAGACAGTATTCTCTAATGGTGCTTATATGTTGTCTAAACCTAATGAAGATTTGCTCATGAAGCAAATTAATGGCAAATTCTTGAAGAAATATTATGTCTGAATTTCTTCTTTATTCTCCAGCTACCAAGGTTTGGTTAAGCTGATTATTTGTTCTCCTAAAAGAGAATTTTGATCTTCTGTCTTACCAGCTAATTTTGGAAAGAAAAAGATTTATTATTTATCATGTTCTCATGACCTCTGAATAAATATTAAGTTTACTTCTTTTCTTGTCTATCATGTCCATATGGCCTCTGAATAGATATTAATCTATTTACTTTGAGTTGTTACGATCTGTCACGTTCATATTACCTCTGATAGTATTGTATACTCTAAAACGAACACAAGATTCATTATCTATCATGTCCACATTACCTCTGGATAGATATAATTTACTTTGTTGAGTTTAGAAGACTTATCTTGTCCATATTATCTCTGATAAGTGTTTTCTATCTCATACCTATTGTTTAAATTCAAAATAAATGATAGGGTAATAAAAAATATTTTATTCATTTCTTGAAAATATTACAGAATGAAAAAGACAGAAGAATACAAAATTCTGTATTTAATGCAAAATTGCCTAAGGCGGAGCAGATACATCTTCGAGAAGTTTTTGAAGCTCTGCTAGACGCTTCTCACGAGAATTTAATACAGTTGCAGTAGCTATAGATCGTCGGACTTCTGGAGTACAGAGATGGGAGAGTTCGACAAAAGTAGCTATCATTTTATCCGTGGCATCATCAAGGGTTTTAATGACAGCTTCAGCACCAAAAACCTTATCTTCCAATATTGAGCTCTGCGTCAGATGTTGGTTTCTAGTTGCAATCATCTGCTCTCTTTCTGCCTTTAAGCAAACCAACTCCACCTCGACTTTACGAATTCTATCATCTTGCTGATGAATTCCCATGTTTGAAGTCTCATAGGCTTCTTTATGCATCACCAGAAGGGGTTTATTTTCATTCAATAAAGCTTTCTCTTTGGCGACTTTGCTGTTGTACTCCTGAAGGGATTCATTAAAAATAGTCTCCCGAGTGATGTTTTCAGCTGGTAATACATCATACTCGGTTTGGATGAGACTTTCAAGAGTTTCACTTGACATCCTTAGATATTCTTTAATAGGCTGTTCAAGTCCTTCCACTACCTTCTCCAAAGCTGCGGCTCTCTCAGCGTCATTAAACATAGCAACATTCCTAATCGTGAGAGCAATTGCAACCTTCAAGATTTCATAATTAAGACCCTTCTTCAGGACCATCTTGATCAAAGCTGTCAAGGTTTTGTAGAAAGTTTTAGTATGGATCTCAACTAAGAGATTCATTTCGGCATTAGAGCTCGGCGTGGCAGCACGGTCTACCAAATCCCTCTTCTGAAGACTGGAAGCAGATGTTGTTGTTGCCTTGGTAGCAAGTTGAGTTAAAGCCATTGTTGATGTTGCTATCATGGCTGATTGATTCACAGGAGCTTCAGAGACAATGTCTTCAGCATGTGTATGAATTATTTATCCTGCCGTTTTTGGAGCAGAAACTACTCGAGTTTCGGTGGCGGTGATTGTTGCGGGAGGAATGGTGACTGTTGTAAATGATTCAGGTTCGGACATTGTCGTCTCAAGAACTTGTTCCGGATTAATAGCAACAACTGAGGATGTTATTACTACGTCTCCGACTTCAGTTGATGAGTTGACAATATCTTCATCACCTTCGTTGGCTGCAGGCTCTTCAACTTCTGGGAGGATTTCAGTTGCAGTTGGTTCTTCTGCAACTATTTCTTCATCTGCAGCTGGCTCTTCTACAGTTAATTCTTCTTCTCTGTTTTCAGCAAGAGAAGGTAATTCTTGCTTGGCCTCTACTTCAGGCTCTTATTGTACCCTCGTGGATGGGGAACATTTTTCTTGGACAGTATCTTCTTTTGAAGAAGAACTCTCTCCTTCAGACTCCGTTTGAATAGTTTTCTGAGGAGGAGGAGCCACAGGCTTTACTGTAGTGATGACACCTACAAAGATTAAGCAAAATAAGTTAATATACAAAATCGTAATACATAATTTTGTATAGATTTGGTGTAAATTATATTTACCTGGAGTAGGTGCAGGACATGCTAAGAGTGAATCATAATCTTGATCCCAGTCATCATCATCAAAATCAAGAGCCGGTTCATCCGAGGGGATGGGCTCCGGATCATTAGTACGAGTCGTGGCGGTGTCCTCAATAGCTTGCACCTTCTGTGAAGAAGTCAGATGTGCAGAGGTGTTGAGACGTCCAGGAGATAGGAGCCCCATAGCATCTGTTGATGCTGCGGGCTGAGATGCTGAAGACCCTTCTCCAGGATGAGCTGAAGAAGATGCAATGTGTTGAGGCTCCTCGACTGGAGTTTCGCCCTCTGGAGTAGCTGCTCTCTGTCTAGAAGGCCCTTTAACATTGGCTTTTTTCTTCTTTTCTTGGAGAGTAACAACTGCATTTGATTTCCGCTTCTGGATTTTGGAGATGATAATTGGTCCTGCAGCTGGTTCCCCAATTCCCGTAGGAATCACTTCCAGATACTCGTCTGGAACAGCAACATCATCGGGTATTTCCAAAGGTACCCTAACTGGTTCTTCGATATTTCCTTCTTTGGCCCATCAAAGACTCCCCTTCATGTTGTAGTTATTCGCGAAGGAGCGAATGGATGCATAAAAATGAGCATAGGTATGAAGCATTCGTAGCTCAGTTGTACTTGTAGCAGTTGATACCCAGAATCTAGCACCGGTACATGCCGTGCTAAAGTACCTCCATGCTCTTGCACCATCAATTAATTTTCCATAATGGTGGAAGCTGGTGCAGGGATTACCAACATAAAGTTGGTCATATCCAAACCAACGAGCGAACCGACTGGATAGATACAGTTCGAACGCACAGTTGTCTTCATTCCTATAAATCAGATGTGAGGGTCTGATGCACATTAGCCATTTAAAAACTGGCACAGGTAATGAAGTCTTCCCTTTACCTATATCTTCAAATTGCATCCTGAAACAGTCAGCTGGGACTGGTGGTCTTGTACAGAAAAAGTTCCACCCGTGGGAATAGTTGAGTGTTGCCCGGGTGTCTGCCACTGAAGTTGCAGTCCATATGGCTTTATTAAATTTTTGGAGGAATACCTCCGTATCATTTCCAGGGCCTGGTGGCAACAAACTACAGTTGTGATGCAACAACCAGCCTATCAGATAAGTGTAGGGCATCTCCACCCTAGGGAAATCTTTTCGGTGAGGAGAATTGTTGATCAGTTCATCACCAAATACTCGCAAACCTGCATTTATCCGGCATACCATTACCGATAACAGGTTGATTATGACTTTGAATACCAAATGTACTGCTGGCCATAGTACGTTTCGGTGAATCCTGTCAGCTGTGCCAATCCCTGGTACGACCCATCTTCATAACCACAGGGAAAGGAAGCCCGCTAGCAAGGCTTCTTTTGAGAGCTTTCGGCTGCCGTGTCCCAGAAAGCTCAATGCTTCGGTCCTGGCAGGGAATTCTCCAGCCTTGGTGGCCAAATATTTATCCGAAAACTTATAGGTGGCCATCCAAGTGTTTATTGAATCAGGAGGGATGATTGAACAAGGGTTGATAGGTTGAGCCTTGTTATCTTGAAATTTCTCTTTGTCATCCTTGGATATCCTATTCTTATGATAGAATAGATATGTTGTCTATTTATTGATATATGCCAAATGCGATCCATTTTCATATATAGTGGTGCAAGTCAGATAGTGGCACATCAATTCTTGGTATATCTCAACTAACTGAGGAATTTTCTTCCTGATCTCTGCTAGTTTCCGATTGAAGGGAACATATTCTTCATACGGAGCTTCACCCATTGGCAGCTTGGAGATAAACTGTATCTCATGCAGTGCAAAGCCCATTTCACCTATCGGAGTTGCAAAAGTCCCTGTTGAACTGATATACAACTCCATTAAAGCCAAGAACAGGTTATTGTTCATTGGTATGCCCTGTCTCGTGGAGGCTACTGCTTCATATAGTCCAATGGCTTGCAGTTCTGTTTTGAAGTTCTTCATGATCCAGGCACTAAGTTAAATCCAGTTCTGATTATGAGGGGTCATCCACCCTGGCAGCCTAGGGTTGGCCTGGGGATATAATACTGAGGTCTTCATAAGCTTGTTTACGAACATTGGGATCTGCATTGGTTGAATCAAAGCTGAATCCTCGCTTGGTGTGAATCCAGGCAGTAGACCGGCAAAAGGAATGATACCACCACTGGAAGTACTGGTATGGTAGCCCATTTGGTTGGCCCCGTCCCCCTTGAAAATAATTTTTCCTGGTCTACCATGACTGATGGGAGTCAGGTTCCATAGCATCTGTCTTGGATGGGTGGCGTGTACAAATAAAGATAGGGGATAATCCCTTGCCATGTCTGGAAGATACATCGCCCTCTCTTCAAATTTAAACACCCAAGCCTCCTTCTTGGGGTTTGTTTGTGATTGGAAATCTATAGCATCCCCAAACATGAAAGCAGGCTTCAAAAATTGCTGGCCATCTAGCGACACCAGCAATTCTCCATTCATCAATGACAACAGCATCCTGTCTCCCTGGGCAGCTATTAGTTGTTGTCTCTTTTTAGGGTACTGTGTATCTGATTGAGGAAATTCAATATAAAACAAATTCTCCAGGTAGTTTGAGCCCACCATACCAGCTGGTGAGCCGAATACCTCAGCGAGAGGATGAATTTGCAAGTTCATTGCCAAAAAAAGAAGAAGAATCAAGTTAGTAAAAATCTAATTTGAATTTTACGCAGATGACTTATTCTAAATTTTACGCAAAAAAAAATTAAAGACTCTGTACTAGAGAGCTTGACTATGTAAACTTTACGATTACACATAGAAGTTAAGTTGATTAAAATTAAAAATTAAGTGCAAAAGTTCTCTGTTTTCAGAATTGACTATTTTCACGCAAAGTCTTATCACTTGCGTATTTTACGCTAGCACATATAGATGTGAGCGTATTTTATGCTTTACGCTGGCATGTATAGACGTGAGCGTATGTTGTTTTTTACGCTGGCACATATAGATATGAGCGTATTTAATGTTTCACGTTGGCACGTATAGACGTAAGCGTATATTATTTTTACGCTGATACGTATAACGTGGGCGTATTCTGTTGTTTCTATTTTTATGCTGGTACGTATTGACGTGAGCGTATTTTTATATTTTACGCTGACACGTATAATGTGGGCGTATTCTGTTATTTCTATTTTTACGCTGGCACGTATAGACGTGGTCATATTTGGTGAGTTGTATTTTTACGCTGACACGTATAAATGTGGGCGTAAAATTTAGGGTTTTTTGTTCGGTTCTTCTTCTTCTTTTCCGAAGAACTCACGACCGAAATAGATAGGGTTTTACCTATCATGGCCAGAGCCACAGCGGAATTAGGTCTTGGGGTCACCATCGATGTTGGAATGGTGGTCTCTGCTCGATCAGCCGCCGACGAGGCAGTAACGGCGGGCTTCATGCCCTTAGCACCGGCGGTGGTCTTACTCTTGGGGGCCATTGAGTTGAACTGAGATTTCGAAAAAGAAGAGAGTAAAAAAGATTGAGATTACGAGAATGAGTAAAGTTCTCTCTCTACTGACAAAGCTCTACTTATAAAAAATTTTGAAATCTGTTCAAATTCCCAAAATTTACGCTGACTGTTGGATATCCCGAACTTTACGCGGACTATTGGGTATCCCTAACTCTACGCAGATGACCGTTGGGTATCCCGAATTCTACGCAGATGACTGTTGGATATCCCGAATTTTACGCTTTTGTTCAAAGTATTTCAAATTTTAGAAAAAAATTGAAAACTTTGAAGAAAGTCTTGTAGAAGCATAAAATAAACTTCATAGACCAAGTCAAAGAAGTTAAGAACTTTACGCAAAGTCAGACTCTACGCAAGGCTCATTAAAAGACTCTATTGAGTCAGATTCAAAATTCTGCACGAGCTCTTTTACGCGAGAGCCATTCTCAGCTTTTACGCAAGCGACAGGCTGTCAGACTGCATTTAATGCGCGTGATATTGCTCTGACAGTATAATTTTCTGACAGAACATTGCACAGAAGCCAATAATTTTTTTACCAAATCTAACACTTGTCGTTTAGCGTGCAGATGGACTACTTTACGCTCAAGAGATCATTTCCTTTACGTATGAAAGCAATTTTGAGTCTTTACGCTCAAAGCTTTTGTGTGCATAGAGTTTATTTGAGCTAATTATATGCTCAAGTCTACTTTTCAGCCACTTTACGCAGGAAGTCTACTTTTGAGTTATTTTACGCCCAGTCTGCGACTTTACGTAGGAAGTCTATTTTGGGTCATTTTTATGCCCAATCTTTTCTGGCTATATGAGAACGTGGTCTGCATATGTGGTTTTCATGCCACACTTATCGAGGAACGTGTGTACGTGTTCTCTCCATATTGTTGAAGTTGTAGGACACGTGTCACCATGCGTAGAAACCAAAACTCTATATGGGATACGTGTCATCACGCGTAGAGGTTGATTTTCATCGTGGGTGACAGTTACTTGTGTAGAGACCCAATTATGTTACTTTTTATGCACAGAGGGTCTAGTCTATAAATAGACTTATTTTTTTACACAAGACAACATCAAGAGAGATATACAGAAGAGGAGATTCTGAGAAAACTCATACTTTCAGAGTGATATTCCCAGAAGCATTTCTTCAAATCTTTCTCAAGAACAGGGTGAAGCAAAGCAGGAAAGCATTCGACTATGCCATCAGTGCCGTTGTGTCGATACCTTTCTGGTGACTTAGTTCTTCCGATTGTTTATCTTCTTCAAGCAGTTCTCTTCATCATCATCGTGTAGTCCAACGAACAAAGTGATCGCTTTCATATCAGACTTCCATAGTAATACTTTCCAGAAATAATTTGTACTTTTGTACTTTTTCTCGTTTTCTTTTAAAAGCCAATTTTAGGAATTTTGTTAAGTGAAACAATGAGATGTTAGCAGAGAAGTTAGTATAAGGGAGGCATTGAACCACTGTACCAGTTGGGGGTTTTAGGACATGGACTTCCAGATTTAGGGCTCAAGTGAGGTTGGTCAGTAGGATCCACTGTAGGCAAAGTTAGCATTTCAGATTAGAGAGTTAGGGACCGTGCAGTGCACAAGTCATTAGCAGTATCAACAGTAGCAGCAAGGGGCTTCAGAGAATGATGATGTAGGAGAAAAGGGCCACTTGATTGGTGTTGATGCACCGATTACTCATACTGGTGAATTTGAATCAAACCCCTCACATCTCAACAAATCAGTAGTTAAATTTGACATGAATATCTGATATGTCAAATAAAATTAGTCCTTGAATGTGAGAATGTAGAAATACTAGGAGGGAAACATCCCAGTTAGGACAGGCGAGGGACAAGGCACACGAGTTGTGGGTGTGAATAAAGGAAAATAGTATACCCTAAGATGGGGATAAATGGTTCGGATAAGCTATGGTTGTCGATACCAAGTTATAGAAATAACTAAGGTAATCATATAGGCAATACATAGGTATTTGGACACAGAAGCTAAGGTAACATCAATTAGATAATATAGGTAATATTAGGTAGAATTAAGATAGGTAATAGAAATTACCTAAGTGATAGGTGATATACGTAATATTGATAATAGGTAATAGGCTACTCTAGTATCCTAGGATAATTACTAGTATAGCCTAGATACTCAGGATATGGACCCAATAGTTGGTTAGAGGCTCATACAATCTAGGAATGGCTAAGTTTGACCAAGGGTTGACTAGTTTGACCAATTTGACCTAGAAATGACTTCATGATCTAGAATTGGGCTAGTTTGACTTGCATTCATTTCCAAACTTGTATTGATATAATATTTCATATTTAGGTCTTCGCGACATTATATCGGACATAATTGAATTTCAACCATGGATTTCAAGCGAGTACATTTTCTAATAGTTTTTATTATTTGATATGTACTATAGATCTTGTATTTAGTGATGCTATATTTGATTTTGACACAATGATACAAGGACTGTATATAGTTGGATCTTATTTCATGAGATGTTACTATGGTTATCGTATTGACATTTCACATGACATAGACATTAGACATTGTACATGATAGTATCGTAAAACTTTGCTCATGTATCGTAATGTGTCATGGTTGGATCCACTGTACTAGTTGGGGCAGAAAAAATTCTAGTAAGAGATGTAATGAAATTCCTATTGTAAATTGTAAACATTGTAAGTATTAATCATACACCTTACGCACGATTAACTAGACCACCTAGCTGTTGTACAAGTTTCCAAGCCGATCACATCTCAAAGCTAGTATTTCAAACACATAGTACATATAGTATCTGTTGTTCCCTCATACTTCTTGGACTGTACTTACATGTTGTCTATTTATTTCCATTTTTGTACATTGTACTCTTCACACCATTTATTCTTTATAGTACTATTGTCAGGTTACCATTACATATTAATTGTTCTACTTCTTTATCAATTATCATACTCTCTACTTATAGCTTTATAGTCTATTCAATTAATTGAAACTGTTATTAATGGTGTGCTCGTTCCAATCCTGATTGGTTATATTTTTCAGATGACAGTTGCCCTACTTATAACGGCTATGGGATATAGTAGGCGTAGGTCGAAAGACTTTGTTATAGGAGGGCTTAGCTCCAGCTGAGGAGGCTTATCTAGCGACTCATTTAGGCTAGGTTTGAACTAGATTTGTCTCCAGTTGATGACTCTTGGCATGCTTATTTTTTTGAGACTTGTATTTGAGATTATCAACTTTTAGACTCCGGACTTGTACTGTTTATATTTTTATTGGATATTTTATATCATGTTATCTTTATCTTTTTATGCCATTTATCTTCTTTAGAGTATTATGATTGAGTATAGATATATTGTCATTAGTTATCCTCTATTTGGAGTTGACTATCTTGACAGGTTATGATATTTATTGTTGGTTAGTTTAGTAGACCTGGACAACGTTCTATCGCCTATGCTGTGGCGTAGGCTGGGCGCTATTATGCACTCGTGCCCCTATACCGGTCGTAAAAGTCGGTCCTAGCCCAGGACAGGTCGGACGATGATTCAGGGCCCCCAAATGAAAGGGGGCACCAACATAGATTAATTTACAATAGAACTAGTATATATCTTGTGCCTTTCTTAACAAAGAATATTATGGTGCATAGGTTATAATATTATATTCGTATTATAGAGGTCCTTGGTTCAAATCTTGATTGTGACAAATTTTTATTATATTTACACGTTTTTACATTATGTATAGGGGGTCAATTTTGGAAGTTTTGTCTCGGGCCTCCATCAGCTCAGGACAGGCCGTGGTTTTATGCCACGCCTCAGAATAAGAATACTAGAGAGAAGGGACGGAGCTAGGCCAGCTATATATATCATGGTACACTAATAGCCCGAGATACGACCATAGCTGTATAAGAGATGGGGGGATAATGTACAATCCAACCGTCAAAACTATGTCAGCAATCCTAGGTATCTCAATCACAAACAAATAAGTAAACAAGATGTATGATCATCAGACATATAAAATAGTAATGCGCCCTAAACTATAATATATAGATGATCATGAAGTGTCAGACTCGTCTTATAGTATCAATGTTCGTATCCGGATACATGAGTATTTATTGTTTATTGTATTTTCAGATTCCATATTCCTAATAAAATACTTATCGACTTATGCAACGTATTATTTTTTCTGAATTTGTGGAAACCAGGATTATCACCAAACCGTTGAATGAGGCGCCTTAAGATGTATATCTCTCGGGTGGTGGATATTTTATATATACTATTCATTTGGCCTGGATAATTTGAAAAGACTGCAGGATAGATAATCGATAAAAAACTCTCAAATTGTATATGTTAGTAACTAGAATTCCTTATAAACCTATTTAGCTAATATAGCAAGCCGTAATTATTGCTTGGCCGTAATTGACGGATGGAGTCAATTTCTTGATTATGTTCTTGTCTTGTTTCCTTCTTGTTCATGTTTTACTTGTACTAGCGAATGATTACAAACTAAGTTCTGTTCCCGAGACAGCCTATAATCTGGTCCTTGATTGGTTTACGGTTTATTGACAGGATATGGAATAGTCTATATGTTCTTTAGTTATTGTCATCCTATTCTGTACTCACATGGTACCTAGGTCTATCTTACATGTTCCTGTTTATTTACATGTTTTCAGTTTTCTTTCATATTTTCTTGTATACTTTACTATTATTGTGTTGCATTTTTATTCTATCTTTATAATGCTTGAATGCTAGATTTAGTTCATAATTAATTTTCTTTGTGGTACTGTTTGCCATGAAATATAAAAGAACAGAACAATTATCGGAGGACCGAACTTTTACTTCACGTTACAAACTCGCTTGTACAAAGAAAGCCTAGGGACGAAAACCTAGATACAGCAGTCTAAGTACAATTATTTATTTTAGATTCTGGGGGTGACGATAGAGGCTCGGGAAGGCGACGGCAGCCCTGCCTTACTCCTTGGACGATCGGTATGCAGCCTTGGCTCCTTGTGAAAAGATGGTTGGCGTTGACGAAGAAATGCTCTTCTTGCTCTTCTGGCTTCTCTCTCTCTCTGTTGATTCTTCTCTCTGACTATTGGGGAGTCTCTCTGTATATGCGTATTTTTCTCTCTGAAGTTGTATATCTTTATCTCTTTTTTATTGTATCTTTTCACAAAGGAATAGCACATTGCTATTTATAATAGTGGGATGTGATCATTAGGGTTGCCAATGATTAATTTTTGGTGATGGCGGCAGCTTGGAGATTGGTCAATCTAGGCCATTCATCTTGATTATGATGAATCTGGGCCATTAGGTGTAGATTACACCAAATCCCATGAGCAATTAATGCTGATTGGAATAAATCTTCCTTATACTGATCTTCTAATATCTGCGAATAAATTAGATCTATTCTTCTGCCACGTGTCCCAGATTATTGGGATTTGACCCAATCTTTAATGGCAGCAAATCTGAGAAATTAATTGGTTTAGGACACGTATCCTAGGAGCTGCTGGGGGGATCTGGACCGCATGACTAGTGAGCCGCATATGAATGTGAGCCGCATATGAATGTGAGCTGCATATGGTTAAGCCCACGTGTCAGGGCTGCGTGGGTAGTGGCCCTCAGTTGAGTCCTCTAACCACAGAGGAGTAATCCTTGTGGGCCGCATAGGTATATATCCGCCTGGGCCGTATGGATATGATCCTCTTGAACCGCATGAGAAGTCCTCGCTCGAGCCGCATGAGGCTTTCATGGCCTGAGCCGCATAGGATGGATTCACTCTGAGCCGCATGGGAAGTCCTTTGCTCGAGCCGCATGAGACTTCTATGGTCTGAGCCGCATGAGAAGCGAGCCGCATACGAACGCCCACGTTGCAAGGCCACGTGGCATTTTTATGGCTCTCAGGGGATTTGTGTCAGAGATTTATTTCCTCTTTCCTAGAGATTCATCATTATGACAGAGTCATAATTACCTGCCTTTGTGTCAGGGCTGTCAACTTTTCAGAGGGGTCAGCCGTCATAGCAATTAATACAGCATGGGTCGGAGGGGAGCACTATCAGGCCACGTGTCCTCTGAGCCGCATGGAATGCCTTGGGCCGCATAGCTCCTTATGCCGCATGATTCCCTGAGCCGCATGAGTCCTCTGAGCCGCATGGATCTTTTCTAGCCGCATGAATCATTTCCTTTAGTATTTTCCATGCTTCTACATGTACATGCTATTTGGGTTTGACCTTACTAATTTTGTTTGGCCATATCTGGTAGCAGAACCAGAGGATCTAAGTAACTCCTGCTTGATGGTGACCGGTTGTAGCCCTAAAATACCTGAGTGAGTTTTTTACCCACTAGTTTGTGTGTGTGTGTGTGTACATTTTTTTTGTGTGTGTACATATATATATATATATGTGTGTGTGTGTGTGTGTTGTATTTGCGATGTTCGGCCTATAAACACGTGTTGAGCTCGTGTTTTGGACTTGACATCTAGCTTACACGCATACCATAATTTGTATTATTCTAGACTATAGCTGGAATAGATCATGTATGACTATTACTCTTGCTAGTTCTTCATTTTGTATTACTAGATCTATGATCATGTATGTATACATAGTTTGGGATGCTTTAATATTTTATATCTGATGATTATACATATTTACTTGTGATTGAGACACCTATGATTGATTAACCTAATTTTGCCTGTTGGATTATACAGTAGTCCCCATATCTTATACAGTCGTGTCCATATTTCGGAGTATTGATATACATTGGTATATGTAGATGGCCTAAGTCCATCTACTGGTGGTGGCTCATGCAGGTCTGTCTGTAATTTCAGGCGTGTAGGATTACTGATGATTAGTTATCTCAATCCTTATCCTTCCTTCTTGATATCGTTCGTATTATCTATATCCCTGATCCTTTGACAAGTTATCAACTTTTATCATTGATCTATCCTGCTCTTCTAATTTGATCATTGTGTCCTTTAACTTTTAGGGGCATTATTTTTGGTCCTCCTTTTGATCAGATTATTCAAGTTCAACCAATGGCGGGTCTTCATCAGTCTGGTCAGCCGATTCCTGGGGATCAAACTCAGTATTCAAGAGGCAGAGTCCAACATTTATCTGAGGGTAGAGAGTAATGCCCCGTCTCGCTCAGTCAATCGGAGGAATCGAAATGCCGACCGCGTTCGGACTTAGCCTTACAATAGTGACTTGAAGGCCCGCTCGGTCGAGACGACTCCTCGCTCAGGTGGGGTAGTTTCGGTAAACTTGTCTCATCTCAACCTTCACATAATAAATCGCATGTTTCAACTTGCAAAAGTAGGCTTGATAACAAAAGAGACGAATCCGCATAGCTATGGGAATAATCCCGACGGGTCGAATTGAGTTAGAATATGGAAAGGTCAAACGGTCGGCTTAGATTTGGTGTACGGCGTACTTTAAAAATGACACTCGGTCCTTCGTTCCGTGGCTTGGGAGAAGAAAAAGTTGGTCTTCTCCACAAAGTTGTAAATTAGCCTAAGTCATAGGTGTCGCCCGTATAAATGCTTCACAAAGCATGCACGGTCCCATCGTCCAAAGCTTGATGCAGTCCTTGCTCGTCAAGTTGTTACACGATTAAGTTTAGCTGAGTTTGTTTAGGCTATCGAAGTCTTTTCTAAGCACTATCCCATGTTTTCTACAGTTGTTGCAGTCCTTGCTCGTCAAGTTGTTACACGATTAAGTTTAGCTGAGTTTGTTTAGGCTATCGAAGTCTTTTCTAAGCACTATCCCATGTTTTCTACAGTTGTCGATATTACTTGGTTTCACGATCATATAAAGTATGACTTGGGCGGTGGTGTCGCATAGAGTTCAAGTTGGTTTGAGGTACGATGTCACGGACTTAGTGTTTTTAAGGCACAAGCCACGGTTGATTAAATTGAGTTGGAAGGAGGGCTTTCAAATAGTCGTTCATGAGTCGAATGAAATGATAAGGCAAGAAAGAAGAATGCTCGCGACCATGGGTCGTCGGGGCAGTCTCAGATGTGAGAAGTATTGAACTAGGCCCTGAAAGAGATGTAACACTGGAGGTAGAATGACTGTGTGAGACGTCAGTTTGAGTCGAGTCTTACATGGTCATGGACAACTTGTCGACAAGGTGAGTTTGTTTCTCGAACGGTGACCTAGGTGGCCAACGTGACCGTTTCGATAGAGACATTATTAGCAGTGCTGGATGACCGCACGGGTTAGGAGGGGACTTGCAATGGAGCTCGCTACTCGCACTGGCAAGGGGCGTCCGTCTAACAAATTCTACGGATTCTAGGATAGTGCTGGGCGTTAGTGACCAGTTCATATAGATGAGTCGGTATGGCGGCAATCCGCGTGTATGCCTTTGGATTGAGACAAGTATTGAGTGTACTATATCAATGAGTCGAGTCAAAGGCATGCACGATCGAAAGACAATATTTGGGCCTAAGATTTGGCAGCAACGAAGACACCATACTTCGGTACGAGATATAGCATCAAGTGTTAAGTTGTCGACATATAAGTTACATAAGTTAGATTTGAGTCATCTTGAGTTTAAGTCAGGAAATGCCGTAAGGCAAAATCGGTCGAGTGACACTTAAGTCTTGATTTGGGTCAATTGGTGATTAAAGTAGCAAGGGCCGCGAGGCGGCGATATGGTTAAGTCACACTGAGTTGCAAGGTATGGCACAATGGACTTGTAGCACGGTCACATGGAAATTGGGTACTATCGCGTAGTCGTATCTCTTATTATGGGTCGAAAGGCAAGCACGACTTGATAGTTAACATTGTCAGTACGAGAAGGGTCTAGAGTCAAAGTATGAGTTGACTTTGTTGTAGCAAGCATGAAATGGTCTGGAGACACAAAATAGGTCAAGACGCCTGTCTTAAAATTGATCCTAAGGCAAGACTAGAAAGACAATTGAAAAGAAGGGACTACTTTACACAAAGTAAATTAACATGTTGGTTTTGTATAGGTGGACGAGGAGCTCATTCCACCAGTACAGTTGAGTACTGACACCCACACAATTTTCATGTGCAGGAACATATGAAAGCTCGTGGTGCGGAGCTCTCTTGGATGCGTCGAGGTGCGGAGTTCCTTGGTGATTCGAGACGTGCGGCTGCGTGGAGTCTTGACTTATACGGGACATATTATATGGATGTCGCCTTCTGAAGCATCCGCTGGCTCAAGACTTGTATTGAGAGATGAAAGAGAGATAGAGTTGAGTGATTTGTAATATGAGAAGAGTGAGCTTGAGTGATTGTAATCTTCGCCTTGTGCCCCATTGTATTCTTTGTTTCAATATCAATAAAGGGCCTCTTTTGAATGACTTACGTTTTGTTCTAATTTTTTGCTGGCTTATTCAATGTCTCTTCTTGGGACTTCTGTGTGACGACCCCGTCGCAGCTGCTATAATCGACCGTTATAGAATCCGCCTTACACGAGCACAATCTAGGCTCATGCGACATCACGCCTTAGCGATGACGATCGCTCCTACGGGAGCGGGACGTGATATAATGGTATCAGAGTACGACTTTACGTTCTTGGACTTTCGATTGAATTCTTTAACTCCGATATTTTTGCGAACTATGAATATTGCTTTCGCAAATTGATACCGTTGGTGCGCACTCTCTCAAATGTCCCTCGGGATGTTGATACAATAATAATTTTCAAAACGTAGGAGAACAGTTTTGAAAAACACAAAAAGATGGTTCACGTGAAACACGGTTGGGTAAGTCGGGCGGACATATATACCAAAGTTGCGTCGACCTTAGAAGAGTCGAGTGCGAGATACGGTCCGTCTCGGATGACAATGAGTTAGAAATTGATTGAGTAAGTGGGATGACTATCGATAGGGGTACTATCGAGCGACGATAACGTTGGTGCGATATAGATGAGCGTGCTTAAAATTTAAAGAACCGTTCGGACAAAAATTCGAGAAAATAGATTGTGAATCGAATAATAAGTTGAGGATTTGTTGAATGACTTCATCCATGAGTGGTGTATGCAATTGCCTAGGGATTTCGATCGATCAATTGAGGATATGGGGTGTCAATGAGTCTATCAGCAAGCGTTCCGTGTATGCAAAGCCATAGATTGAGTGTCTTTGAATAAGTTGTAGTCTTAAGATTTGACGAGTTGACTCGAACAACCTAGAAATTGATGCCTACAGAACGTGCATGGTATTGAGGATTACGCGAGTTTGAACCGCAAAAATGATTGAGTAGGTAAAACTGAATTGAAGAAAAGTTAAGGTGTACGAATTGATGACTCGATCGAGGAAATCGATAAGAATTGTATACGAAAAAGTTAGCACGATCGGATGATAGCGTGCATGAAAGGTTTGATTCGAATGTTTGAAAATGACTCTAAGGATTGAAATGGATGTTGCTCGATGATTTGAGTTAGCAAGAAATTATGTGATTTGAAGAAAAATGTTGCTCGATCACTTAAGATAGATGGATGAACAATACACAAATTTGGATTTGAGGAAATTAATTTTGTGAATGATTCGAGGGATAATGATCGAACTTGAATTTAAATGTCAAGGAGATCATCCAGTCGGACGATAGCATCAGTCGTACGACTCAGAATTCGTTACAAATGAAGATCGTCAGGTTACGCATATCATCGATGGTATTGAGGCGTATCAAAGATAAATATGCAATAACTCGGGGGTACTCTGACTCGGTGAAGGACGATCGTGTAAGTGTTATTGTTCTGAAGGATGCAATACATAGAATTTTGATTGAAGGGAATGTTGGATGAAAACAATTGTGTCTTGATGGTTGCGTTGATAACCACAACGTCGGTGATCTTGTCTTACACGAGCGTAACTCTAACCTCACGCATGCATCATATCGGATTTGGGACGATCGTTCTGCGTGAGTACTGACATGGTGATTCATGTCGCAGGAATGATCGAACTCAGAAAATCAGAACGTGGCAATTTGGATTGTCTCGACTTGTTGGTTTGATGCGAAGGAAAATTCGAGGATGTTTGGACTTATGGTTGATGATTGAGTAAACTTGAGCATTGAATAGATCCAATTTATGTATCGAGAATGAATTAGTCTAGACACAAAATAAGAGTTACGTCCCAATGAGGATGATTGTCCCGCGGGAGCGTGTATGGTGATTCATGCCTACCGTAGATAATCTGACTCGCATGAGATCGAGGCGCAACATATTGTTAAACTAGACGACCTTATGATCGTGTGAGATCGGGGCGCACCAGAGAAAAATATGAAATATGAATTATGGCTTAGCAACAAATTGTGTCGTAGCGTATTTGACTTAGAAGAATTGATAGGTGGATTATGTCAAACGTGTTCGAAGAGATAGACTATGCAAAATGGCTTATTGTTCGAACGATATTGATGTGTCAAAGATTTGGTTGAGTGAACTTACGATAGGATGGCTTTGTTGGATGACTCGAACCCCGTATGACAAATGTTGGGATGTGTGTAGGGAATCGATGCTCGATGTTTAGAAATCGGAGTGATGCGAGCTTGGGTAGAAAATCCCGTACTATCAACTTGGTTTGACCTTAGGATGGGGTCAGTGTTGATATTATTTTTTGGGAACTATGATTCCAATACTGACGGATGACTTTAGACTAGAGACATAGCCTAGCGGTTAGGCAAACGTCCCGGTGCAGAGCGATAAAAATTTTGGAGGCACCACTCATGAGGCTCGGTTGACATACACGTATATCAGGGACGTCCGAATATGTGCACGATCCGACTCGAGTGGTGATGGCAGATTCTCTATCACGAGGCTTGGCTGAAATGTATGTATTTTGGGGACGCCTAAAATATATGCACGATCCAACTAAGTGATACGTTGAATTCAAGTGAGACTTGAGGAACGGAAAAGTGTCAAAGATTTTGAGATCATGAGTTTTGAAGAAAAGATTATGGGTAGCACGAGCATGCCTCGGATTTGAGTGATGAATAGGAGAATGTGTGCGAAAAACGTAGGATGTTGAATCAAGTTACAAGTCGATAAGTGTACTCAGTTAGTTTCAAGAAAAAAAAATTTCTGAGTGGTGTATGATGTAGTGCTCCATCCCGCTCAGTCAATCAAAGGAATCGGAACGCCGACGACGTTCGGACTTAGCCTTGCAACGGTGACTTGAAGGCCCGCTCGATCGAGGCGAATCCACACTCAGGTGGGGTAGTTTCGGTGAACTTGCCTCATCTCAGCCTTCACAAAATAAATCGCATATTTTTAACTTGTATAAGTAGGCTTGATAATAAAAGAGACGAATCCACATAACTAAGGGAATAATCCTGACGGGTTGAATTGAGTTAGAATATGGAAAGGTCCTACAGTCGACTTAGAGTTGGTGCATGGCGTGCTTTGAAAATGACACTCGGTCCTTCGTCCCATGGCTTGGGAGAAGGAAAAGTTTGTCTTCGCCACAAAGTTGTAAATTAGCCTAAGTCATAGGCATCGCCCGCATAAATGCTTCACAAAGCATGCACGGTCCCATCGTCCAAGGCTTGACGCAGTCCTTGCTCATCAAATTATTGCACGATTAAGTTTGGCTAAGTTAGTTTAGGCTATCGAAGTCTTTTCCAAGCACTGTCCCACGTTTTCTATGGTTGTCGATATTACTTGATTTCATGATCATATAGAGTATGACTTGTGCGGTGGTGTCGCATAGAGTTCAAGTTGGTTTGAGGCACGATGTCACGGACTTAGTGTTTTTAAAACATGGGCCACAGTTGATTAAATTGAGTTGGAAGGAGGGCTTTCAAATAGTCGTTCCTGAGTCGAATGAAATGATTGGGCAAGAAGGAAGAATGCTCGCGACCATGGGTCGTCGAGGCGGTCTCAGATTTGAGAAGTATTAAACTAGGCCCTGAAAGAGATGGTAACACTAGAGGTAGAATAACGGTATAAGATGTCAGTTTGAGTCGAGTCTTGCATGGTCATGGACAACTTGTCGACAAGGTGAGTTTGTTTCTCGAACAGTGACCCAGGCGACCAACGGGACCGTTTCGATAGAGACATTATTAGCAGTGCTGGATGACCGTACGGGTTAGGCGGAGACTTGCTGCGGAGCTCACTACTCGCGCTGGCAAGGGGCATCCATCTAACAAATGCTACGAAGTCCAAGTTAGCGCTGGGCGTTAGTGACCAGTTCATATAGATGAGTCGGCATGGCGGCAATCCGCGTGTATGCCTTTGGATTGAGTCAAGTATTGAGTGTACTATATCAATGATTCGAGTCGAAGGTATACAAGATCGGAAGACAATGTTTGGTCCTAAGATTTGGCTGCAACGAAGATACCTTGCTTCGGCACGAGATATAGCGTCAAGTCTTAAGTTGTCGACATATAAGTTACATAAGTTGAATTTGAGTCATCTTGAGTTTAATTTAGGAAACGCCGTAAGGCAAAGTCGGTTGAGTGACACTTAAGACTTGATTGGGTCAGTTGGTGATTAAAGTAGCAAGGGCTGCGAGGCGGCAATATGGTTAAGTCACACTGAGTTGTGAGGCACGGCACAATGGACTTGTAGCACGGTCACAAGAAAATTAGATACTATCGTGTAGTCGCGTCTCTGATTATGGGCCGAAGGATAAGCACGACTTGATAGGTTAACGTTGTCGGTACGAGAAGGGTGTAGAAACAAAGTATGAGTTGACGTTGTTGTAGCAAGAACGAAATGGTCTAGAGACACAAAATATGCCAAGACGTCTGTCCTAAAACTGATCCTAAGGCAAGACTAGAAAGATAATTGAAAAGAAGGGACTGTATTGCACAAAGTAAATTAACATGTTGGTTTTTAATAGGTGGGCGAGGAGCTCATTCCACCAGTACAGTTGAGTATTGACAACCACACATTTTTTATGTACATGCATAGGTAGAAGCTCGTTGTGCGGAGCTCGCTTGGATGCGTCGAGGCACGGAGTTCCTTGGCGATTCGAGGCGTACGGCTGCATGAAGTCTAGACTTATACGGGACGTAATGTATGGACGTCGCCTTCCGAAGCATCCGCTGGATCAAGACTTGTATTTTGAGATGAGAGAGAGAGTTGAGTGACTTATAATATGAGAAGAGTGTGCTTGAGTGATTTTAATCTTGGCCTTGCGTCCCATTGTAATCTTTGTTTCAATATCAATAAAGAGCCTCTTTTGAATGACTTGCGTTTTGTTCTAAATTTTTGCTTGCTTATTCAATGTCTCTGCTTGGGACTTCTGTGCGATGACCCCGTTGTAGCCGCTGTAATCGGTCGTTATGGAACCCGCCTTGCACGAGCATAATCTAGGCTCATGCGGTAACACGCCTTAGCGAGGACGATCTCTCCTATGGGAGCAGGGCGTGACACAGAGCAACGTGTTCAACCCGATCAGCCAACTGTGCTAGTACAACAAGTTTAGCCAGAAGCAACCAGAGGGAGTTATTCATACACTTATGGAGTTTTCAGAGGCCTCATGATGATGTAGTAACACCAGAGTGACATTCTCACTCAGTGCAGACGGCCTTTGAGCGAGGTGGCCTCTGATATATATAATTCTGCGAGCAGTTTCAGACAGCTCCATCTCTCGTACTTATATGGTATAGAGGATGCAATAGCGTCCAAAACTTGGCTTCAGGATACTGTGGCCATACACAAGGCATCAGGAACTTTAGCTAGGGAGCTAATACCAGTAGTTAGGCCACAATTGTTATATTTGTCCTGTGATTTGTAGACAACTTATGAGGCACCTTTTACGACATCGATAGCATTGGCAAATTTCAGAGAGATTACATACTTGGTACTTTGATATGGTATCATATTATGATTTACAATAGGGGTTTAACAACCTTAACCAAATAGATGTCACGACCCGCTCCCGAATAATCGGACACGAGTCGGACACGCCCAGCCTTCATTGTTAGACACAATGAAGTAAGCTGTACCAAGCTAGGGTAACTAACCAGATAAATATGAACATGTATGAAATCACAACATCTATAAATGTGTCCCCATATCCAGAGTAAAGTACAAGTATCAGAAATTATTACATTCCAGCAGAATAAGAAATAGAGTCTACTAGTCTCAAGTACAAAGTAAAACTGTAAAAGGGTAAGGCAAGCTCTAGGCTTCTGCAGCCTCTAAGTCCAACACAGCTCTAGCTGGCTCAGCAATAATAGCAACATCCTGTCCATAATAGGTGTCGCACAGGGCCTCCAACTCACCTGCAACATATCCTATTCAGGAGCGGAGCAAGTACAATTCTAGGTAATGAACAAGACATCATGATATGAAAGTACAAGGAAACATGGAAAGTAAAGGAAAGAACAGGTGAATAAGTACATGAAGGAAACAGTGTAAAGTACATGAAAGAACATGAATGTAAGAACATGAAGAACATGATATGTAAGCACCTGAAAGAATATGATATCATGGAATCACATCAAATAAGTACAAGATATATCTCCTGAACATGTGTACTACATTTGAAATATAACTAAATATGTGACCGGCTAGGGTAAGCACATGAAAGCACATGAATGGGCGGCTTAGGACCCGTGTGCATGATGCGGGGTCTAAGCTAAACACACCTAAGTTGTTACTTGGGATTGGTCACATAGATAGTATATTTCCCCACCCCAGATACAAGTAATAAGAACAAGAGAACATGAGCACCAGAAAGTACATGACGTGTTGCAAATGTGTCACTCAAGGAAGCACAGGATATATAATGAAAAGTATAAAACCGTAGAGTGTACTTGCCTTGCTCCAGGAAAGTACAAGTAGGCAATAGAGTCAGATATCCTCCTGTAATTGGTAATGATGATGTGTACAAGTTGGTTAATAAACTGCTAATTCTAAATAATTTATAAAGAAAGAAATAAGTCAACAACTTAAGATAATACTTCTAGGAAAATCTCCTAACAATAACCTTAATTCTAAATTGCTAAACACTAGAGATACATTACAAGTTTAGTTTGGCCAAAATAACAGTTAGGGTTATTCCTCTAAGTCTTTATTAAAACCTCATGATTACTTCTAAGAAAAAGAACTAAACTTGACTGAGAATTTTAGAAAAATAAGGATTGATCTAGTTAGGGACCACAGTACTACTAAACTGTTCTAAACAGGAACCTTTAACCATTGAGGACCCTAAAGGATTTATACACATTTAAGTTCAGGAATTATACAAAATAAAGATTAGAGAACCCAGGAGGAAGGTTCAAATGAGAAGTACTTCTCTGATTCCTGGTTTTCATTCCTGGGTTTACACAGGAGTATCTAGTGTTCAGGGTTTTCCTGAGACTTAGGTTCCTGAGTTAACACAACAATAGTGTATAAAAGAATACATGGGTTCCAGGTTCTCAAATGAACCTAATATTGTCTTACAAGTGATCACAGGTTCCTGAAAGAACCCTGAACTACAATGAGATGCTATTTCCAGTTCCTGAGGTTTAACTGAACTGATTCATGGGAAAATGTCCCAGGTTTTCTGAGACAACACTGAACTAATGTCTCAGTTTTCCTGTGTTCATGTCTCAGGTTTTCTCCTGAGTCTCTCAGGTTTTCTGCCTGAGACAATCTCAGTTTTGCACTGATTTAATTCCTAGCTACCAGAATCATTATTCAGGTTCAATCCAATGAACTAAGTTCTTGGTATAAAATTCTATCATTGCCTTATGAAATTCGAATCATCCATTCATACATATATCCAAACCACCTATTACTGCTATGCCAGGCTAGGCTGACAGCAATTAAAGAAATACCACACTTCTATGTTCTCAGGATACATCTAACTATTATTGGCCTACACTCAGTTTTAACTGAGTTTAACAAATGAAGTCCTGGTAACTCATCAAACGTTCAGTGTGGTTTAGATTCCTCACTTGAAGTAAAACATTGCAGTTTTAAGAAGAAAATCTAAGCTGAACTAAAAATCCCAGTTTAAAGTAATTACTGAGATGTTATCTCAGGTCAACAGATTTGGTTCTCAGCTTTGAATAACTGGACCAACATCGAATAGGAAAATCTCATACTTACCTAAACCAAACTTATATCTAAAACTCCAGATTTATCAATTGAAATTAAATGCTGATATAGGAAAACAAATTCAGAATCAAACTAATATCCTGCTACCAGGATCATTTCCTCTCCTGTGTTTAGCAAACTACCAAGATAACTACCATGGTATAGCCCAATCATTTCTCCACCAAGTTCCTACTGAACCCAGTACTGTATGATTCCCAGATTCATGAAGAATCACTGATGGCATTAAACTCATCTAACAGGTTCACACATTCAACACAAACTAACAAATGAGCAGGGACTCTGTTCTAAGTCACACTACCAATCTACCCTACTCGAATAAACTACTGATAAGATATGTGGTTAACCCTGTAGGAATTTATACTGATATCTAGTCCTTAATCCAGTGACAACATTGAGATGTAATCTCAATCTCATCATTCCTGGATCAACCACTGCATATGCGTCCTAATTTCCACATTCAACACAATCTTGATAACAACTGTAACAATTTATTACTCGACTTGTAATCATAACTAAAAATATTACTCAGGTGTTCAAAACTGAGCATTCGAAGGAGTAATCATGAATAAGAATCAAAATTATGTGAAACACATATCAACTTAATTAACCTCAATTCATTCAAACTGAAACCAGCTTATGTAAACCTTTCTCATTTTCCCTTCTTACAGTAATTAGGGACTTAACCAACATACAAATACGTGTAATGATTGCAACATGAGGATTTCTAAATATAATATCCCCACTGCATTCTCAGATCGAAATGTACTGGCTCATTGATCATATCTAAACAGGATAAATCTACTCCATCTCACATATTCTCTATCATACAATCCATCGAATCATTATCCTATTATACACATGCACCCAAAACTCAAATATGAACAGATTTGGAATTACCTGTGAGTTGTCAGATCCTTGACACAGCCAGGAACTGGACTCAAGCTCAACTGTCAAACACATGATTTTAAACAAATATTACCTATAGCATTCTAGATCTAAAAAAAATTATTTCGAGAGATCGGGAAGGAATTCGAGAATAAACTTACCAGTGTTCTAAAACACGAGCTAGGATAATCAACAAAAACGAGATCCACTGATTCTAGATCTCGATCTATCGCCCAAAATAAACGAAAAGCCAAGTCAAAGAAGAGCACGACAGTAACATTGGATCAAATCAAACCTATACCTCTTCGATTGATCTCAGAAGCAATTTCCTGAACAGATCAAGAGCTTGAGGAGAAATCTCCAAGTCTAACTACAAATTATATTGATGAGGGATTAGATCAAGGAGAATTGAACCAAGGATCAATTAGATTGGTAAAACTAACTCACTCGATTAGAATTTAGTCGATCCTCTCCTTGCTTCCTGCTGTTGCGTCCCACTCTTCGTGTCGTCCGTCAATCAAGGAAGGAGTTCGTCGAGGCATGGTGATTCGCCATGGCTAATACAGAACAGAATTTCGGAAGGGAAGAAGGAATAGTTGTCAAAATGGAGAGGGTTGTTGCAGCTGAGGAGGGTGGCTTAAATAGGCCAGGTAGCGTGAGGCTCAGGCTTCCATCTTGGCGAAAAAATTTCTTGCTCCCTCTCTGACAGGTTGTTAGAAATGTCAGAGCACATGACTGCTCTCCATGGCCGTTAGGATTTGGTTTTTTGAATGGAAATTTCAAATGTTTAAAAGCTTAGGAGTGAAAGAATTAATCCTTTCCATAGGATTAATGAAAGAAATGGCTGTGGGTTGAAAGTCTATTGGGCTGGTTTGATTTCAAAGGAATTGGCTGAATTGTAAAGAGTGTTAATGGGCTGGGTTGAAACAAAATGATAGGTTAAAATTCAAGGAGGAAAATTTTTATTTACATGGAAGCCCATAATTAAAATAACTTCATAGTATATAAAAGAATTTGAATTAGTAAATAAAATTTAATTAAAAAAATTTTTATTAAGAAAAACTGGGAGGTGGAGTTACAAATCTCCCCACCTTGAGAAATTTCGTCCTCGAAATTCAATGACCAAATCAAACTCCGCAATTCTCAAAAGATCCAAACACCAGTTTATTATTGAAACTAGAATTTAAAAGAAATAGGGTACAATCAATTAAATAAAGTGGGATAGCGCTCCCGCATCTCGTCCTCGCGCTCCCATGTGGACTCTCCCGGAGAGTGATGTCTCCATATGACACGAACAAGGGAAATGGTCTGGTTCCGCAGACGCTTCTTCCTGCGATCGAGGATCTCTACTGGCTGCTCCTCGTAAGTCAATCTCGAGCCCACCTCCAGCTCGGAATAGTCCACCACATGGCTCGGGTCTGGAATGTATCGTCGAAGCTGGGATATGTGGAAAACATCGTGCACTCCCTCCAATCTTGCTGGAAGCGCTAGTCGATATGCCACCTCGCCAATCCGTGTCGTCACGTCGAAGGGTCCGATGAATCTCGGACTGAGCTTCCCGCCTCTGTCGAACCTGATGACGCCCCTAGTCGGTGAGATCTTCAGGAATACTCTGTCTCCAACCTCGAACTCAAGTGGCCGTCTGCTGCTGTCCGCCCAATGCTTTTGTCGATCCTGTGCAACTCTGATATGCTTCCGGATCAGTCTGACTTTCTCAGTTGAGTCTACCACCATCTCTTGCCCAAGTAATGCTCTCCCACCAACGTCGTCCCAAGATAACGGCGTGCGACATCTCCGTCCATATAGCACCTCGAACGTGGTCATCTCAATGCTAGCCTGATAACTGTTGTTATAGGCAAACTCTACCAGGTGTAAATGGTCCTCCCACTAGCCGCCAAAATCGAGTGCACAAACCCGTAGCTTGTCCTCCAAGGTCTGAATGGTCCTATCAGACTGTCCGTCCGTCTGTGGATGATAGGCTGTGCTGAACTTCAACTGTGATCCCAAGCTCTGCTGTAGACTCCTCCAGAAGTGTGATGTGAAGCGGCTGTCTCGATCTGAAACGATGCTAACTGGCACCCCGTGAATCCTCACAATCTGACGCATGTAGAGGTCTACAAGCTTCTCGGTCGACAGCCCAACCTTGAACGGAATAAAATGAGCGGACTTTGTCAATCTGTCCACGATCACCCAAATAGCGTCCTTGCCACTGGGAGTACGCGGCAATCCAGAGACAAAGTCCATGGTAATGTGCTCCCACTTCCATTCCGGAATAGGTAAAGGCTGGAGTAATCCCGCTGGTCTCTAGCGCTCCGCCTTGACTTGCTGGCACACAAGGCATCTGGAAACAAATCTGGTAACCTCTCTCTTCATCCCATACCACCAAACATACTCCCGCAGATCCTTGTACATCTTGGTAGACCCAGGATGTATAGAATACTGCGACTGATGGGCCTCCTGCATCACCTCCACCCGTAAGTCCTTGGGCACACACAGCTGGCTCCCGTGCCTCAAGGATCCGTCTTCCGCAATAGTGAAATCGTCGAGCAAACCCATCTCCACTCGAGCTCTAAGACATCAAAGCTCCTCATCAAGAAGCTGAGCCTCCTTGATCTTCTCTAGCAACCCTGACTGTATCTGCATGTGCATTATCTGTCCTCCATACCCTGGCAGAACAACTTCAATCCCAAGGCTTTCAAGATCCTCCAAGAGATGCCGGTCCATGGTGAGATACATAGCAATAGGATATCGATTGAGAGCATCTGCAACCATATTCGCCTTCCCAGGGTGGTACTGCAGACTGATATCAAAGTCCTTCATGAGTTCCAGCCATCTGTGCTGCCTCATATTCAGCTCCTTCTGAGTAAAGACATACTTCAGGCTTTTGTGGTCTGTGAAGATGTCCACTCGCTCTCCATACAGGTAATGCTTCCATAGTTTCAAGGCAAATATGACTGCTGCAAGCTCCAAGTCATGTGTAGGATAATTCTTCTCATGGGGCCTCAACTGTCTAGAAGCATACGCTATAACCTTCTTGTTCTGCTCCAGCACGCATCCCAAGCCTTTCCTTGAAGCATCGCTGTAGATGACGAATCCTCCTGATCCCGATGGCAAAGCTAGAACTGGTGTCGTCGTGAGTCTTTTCTTCAATTCTTCAAATGCTGTTTAGCAGACGTCGCTCCAGATGAACTCCTCATCCTTCCGCGTAAGCTTCGTCATAGGCTCTGCTATCCTGGCGAAATCCTTCATGAACTTCCTGTAGTATCCTGCTAGTCCCAGGAAACTACGAATCTCTGCTACTGACTTGGGAGGTGCCCATGCTTCCACTGCCTCAATCTTCTTGGGATCCACAGAAACCCCCTCTCCAGTCACCACATGCCCTAGAAATTCTACTATGTCCAAGAAAAACTCACATTTCGAGAGTTTCCCATACAGCTTCTCCTTCCGCAGAATCTCTAAAACAATCCGCAGGTGCTCTACATGTTCCTCCTCTGTCTTCGAATAGATCAGAATGTCGTCAATAAAGACTATGACAAACTTATCTAAATACTTGTGGAAGACCTTATTCATTAGGTTCATAAATATTGCGGGGGCATTGGTGAGTCCGAACGGCATCACCAGGAACTCATACTGGCCGTATCGGGTGTTGAAGGCTGTCTTCGGAATATCCTGCTCTCGAACCTTCATCTGGTGGTACCCTGACCGAAGATCGATCTTAGAAAAGACCTTCGCTCCACTATGCTGGTCAAACAGCTCATCAATCCGTGGCAAAGGGTATCTATTCTTGATGGTGATGTTGTTGAGTGCACGATAGTCAATGCACATCCTCACCGTCCCATCCTTCTTGGTCACAAAAAGTACCAGTGCTCCCCAGGGTGAAGCACTGGACCGAATAAATTCTTTGCCCTCAAGCTCATCAATCTGCGCCTTCAACTCTGCAGCTTCCTTCGGGTTGATCTTGTAACAATGCTGGGACTTTGGCGCTGATCCGGGCACTAGGTCGATACTGAACTCCATATCTCGATCTGGCGGCAATCCTGGCAGCTCCTCGGGGAAGACGTCGAGATACTCTGCAATCAGTGGATGCGGCAACTCCTGGTCTTCTGCAACAGCTCCGAAGTAGACTCCTTCTGGCCTCTCTGCAACTCGTCTGCTGATCTCGAACGGTGGAATTCCCGGCGGGCTGAAGATCACCTTCCCTTCATGGCAGTCTATTACGGCAAACTGCTCGCTCATCCAGTCGATGCCGAGGACTACGTCGAATCCGGACAGTGGCATCACTAGAAGTCGAGCTCGAATCTCTTTTCCAGCAATAGTGATAGGGCATTCCACCATCTCACTTACTAGCACTGACCCTCCTCCTGTCATGATCTGATAGTTCCGCCTAGTGGGCTTGGGTGTGAAGCTGTGTCTATGCAGAAACTCATATGATACAAAGCTATATGTGGCTCCAGAATCAAATAATGCAATGGCAGGGAAAGAATGTAGAAGTATAGAACCTGTGATCACATCTGGTACTGCCTCTGTAGAAGCATGGAAAATATTACTTTTAGTCCCACATCGGAAAGGAGAAGAAGAAAGGGCTCACTCCATTCTATAAATAGAGCCCCCTTACCTCCTTTGAAAAGGGCACCAACTTCTCTTCCCTCCTTCCAAACTTGGACTCTTCCTATTACGCACCTTCGGGTGCTAAGAAGAAGAAGTCTAGGGCAGCGCGGGCTCATCGGGCTCAGTCAGCTGTCCCAACCTCTGACCATCAAGAGCGTCCCACTAAGCGGGCCTCTGGTGGAAAGTTGTACAGAACCGCCTGTGTCCAGCCCCCGGCGGCAAACGGACAGAGTGGTTCTCAAGAGTCTCCCAACAAAGATCTAGGGCAAGTGTTTCTATTAGCCCCCACATCAGGGAGCAAACATAATACCTACGCACTCGTGTGTTTGGGATACCCGGGCCCACAAAGCGAGTGCACGTGCAGATCGAGACATTCGTCATGCGAGTCATGAGACGTCCTTCATGCGACTCGGTCATAAGACATTCCTCATGCGGCTCGGTCATGAGACATTCCTCATGCGGCTCGGTCATGAGACGTCCTTCATGCGGCTCGGTCATGAGACATTCTTCATGCGGCACAGAACCCAGGAAGCTTCATGCGACTCAAAATCAGACGAGCTTCATGCGGTTCAAGAGTATCATGCGGCTCAAAGGTCACCAACATGGACATGCGGCTCAACGCACATAGGCAGCTCGAGTAAACTCCATGCGGCCCAGAGAGAGAGGCCACGTGGTCTTCAAAAATAGTTGTGCCCAACGTGTGGACGCATTTAATGCTCTGACGGCTGACAGACCTGACAAGTGACAGACCTGACATAAAGTTGTCATAATGACTGACATGAAAAGCAGTACTTCGGGAATAAGGAAAATCTTCAAAGTGGCACTGTCTGCCAAAGTTTTGAGGCGAGCTTATGCGGCCAAGAATAAACGAGTTCATGCGGCTCAATACAACGCTAGCTTATGCGGCTCGTAGAGATTATGCACATGCGGCTCATTGAGAGTTCATCCCCTGCGGCTCAATAAAGCACTGTCCCATGCGGCTCATGAAGATTATCTTCCTGCGGTTCAAGTCTTGCCTATCCCATGCGGCTCTGGCAGGACCCACAATTAAAACACGTGGCATCGGATCAATCGAGGATTTAACCGAATCTCAACAAATATATTTGACATCGTCATCATAATTACTGAGATCAAGGCATATCATTTATCATCAAGCCAATGGGACACGTGGCGAGCAATCGAACATTGGCATAATCAATCATGAAGATTTAAAGCAGTTAGCATTAATTGCTCACAAGATACGGTACTATCCGCATTAATGGCCTAGATTTATTGTAATCAGGATCAAGGGTTCAGATAGATTGAAGGAGCGCCGACATTCCAAACAAATGATCATTAGCAAACCCTAATGATCACACCCCACTCTTATAAATAGCCAGCATTATTCCCTTGCAAAAACACACGGGCGGGCAACAAAAAAGAATAAAAATATACAGAATCAGAGAGAGAATACACAGAGAGAGAGAGAGAGAAGCCAGGAGAGCAACAGAGGAGCAAAAAGAGCACTTCTTCGTCAACGCCAACCATCTTTTCACAAGGAGCCAAGGCTGCATACCGATCGTCCAAGGAGTAAGGCAGGGCTGCCGTCGCCTTCCCGAGCCTCTATCGTCACCCCCCAGAATCTAAAATAAACAATTGTACTTAGATTGTTGTACCTAGGTTTTCGTCCCTAGGCTTTCTTTGTACAAGGGAGTTTGTATTGTGAATCTAAGTTCAGTCCTCCGATAATTGTTCTGTACTTTTACAATCAATGGCAAACACGATGGCGACTCTGCTGGAGACTAACTTCTCCACGGCTGAGGAGTTGGTGACGCAATCAGACGCAGCCAAACTTGGCTCTACACAACAGAAGATGGTCGTACGCTTCGACCAACAGGCGTTCGAAGAGATGCTCTCTGAAGGTAGCACTGGCCCGGTCCAGAAGCGCACCCGCACCATAAAGGCTCGCAAAGAGTGGAGGCCAAAATCATTTGCTTCTTCGCAAGCCATTGATGGGGTGCTCTCTATTGCTCAAGATGGCGAGAAAGACTCCCCTGCGGCCCCACTTCAGACCGTAGACAACTCTGCTGTCGCCAAGTCCGGTAGAAGAAAACACTATGATGCTGGACTTGCAGGGGCAAAGAGGAACTCTATGCGATCCGAGCCGCAGAAGAGTATTAGCCGCAGGAAGAAAGCCCATGCGGCTACAACCGCCGACCGCATAAGGAAAACTCATGCGGCCACATCTGTCAGCCGTATAACTTATGCGGCTACAGTTGCCAACCGCACGGATGAGGCTCATGCGGCTATTAAAGTCAATCGCTTGCAGAAAACCCATGCGGCCACAGATGCCTACCGCATGCGGTCAGCCTGCACGGTCGTGACTCCTAGCCGCATAAAGACTCATCCTACAACAAAAGACAGCCGCATGCAGACAGCCTGTACGGTACCCAATGCTAGCCGCATAGCGTCCGTCCCACGCTTTTCTCGATCAGTCTTCGACCGGCTTTCATGCGGTCCTGACTCTGATCATTCTCTGGATGATAATCCAGACTCTGTGGTATTCGACTTAGACTCCTCCTATTACGCACCCACAAGTGCTAAAAGGAGAAAGTCTAGGGCAGCGCGGGCTCATCAAGTCCAGACGACTGCCCCAACCTCTGACTATCGGGGCGTTCCGCTGATTATCACGCGGGCCTCTGATGGGAAGTTGTATAAAACCACTCAAGTCCAGCCCCCGGCGGCAAACAGACAAAGTGGTTCCTCTGACCTGCGTGAGGTTATCCTCCACAAACACAAGGAAAGAGAAGGAGCTTCGGGGTGTAAAGAGCCCTCACACGGACATCAATGCACCCAGATCATCCTCAACTGCTGTTGCAGCAACGCGGCGGTGACGGAAGACCGGCCATCCGTCTTCCAAAGACTACATCACCCGAGCTCAGAAGACGAGGCACCTCCTGTTGTCTCCTGCAAGTCCGTACAGAAAGTTCTCGCCAAGGGAAGAGGGAAGAAAACGAGCATCTTCAGCCCAAAGGTGTCAACTACTGCAGCTAAGAAACCGTCGTCTAAAGGGTTATCCTCCACTGGAGTATTTCAACACACCCGTTCGAAGACAAAAACTGCTGCAGTAGGAAGTTCGTCGTCTGCAACATTGGGGGTCGTCGGAACTGGGGGTAGCACTCCTCCAAACATCTACGACAATCCATCATTCCAGGAATACGGACTGGAGGAAGCAAATCCTCCGACGAATACAACAGATACCGACGTCCCCAAGGACATCCTAGACGAAGCAAGCTCCGAAGCTGGGGGTAGTATTCCTTCCGAGTCCAAACCTGAAGAGAACATCCCCACATATCCTGATGATTTCTCGATGCACGGGTACGACTCGAAGGGTACATCCTCCACCACTCCTTCCGTCACTTCTCATGTGAAGACGGTGTTCATGACAGACAGCAATCAAGGCGGTTCCGGTGATCGCCAGCGCATCGACACTTTGGAGGCCATATTGCACGCCTTGGTCAAGTCTGTAGACGAGATCAAAGCGGCGCTTCCTAATCTGCAGGGGGTGACACCTGGCCAGACAAGCACGGGTCCCGCAATCAACGTAGATTCAAATTCAGCGACACCGAACCCGGGCAACAATCCTCCCGAGATAACGGCCCCTACCGCGACAGATGAGACCCGAGAAGTAAGAAGAGAGGTCCAAGAGCTCCGTGCCATGTTTCATGCCCGAGAAAACGCTCAAGATCTCAGAATACGGCAACCATATCCTGCTGAGTGGAGGGATGTTCCATTCCCACCAAGATATAAGCCGTTCAACATCAACCCGTATGATGGCAAAATCTCAGCAAGTTGATACATCACTTACTTTGAGGTCACCACCGACCATCTGCCCCATGAAGATGCGATCCTCACACGGTTATTCATTGGAGCATTGGAAGGAGTCGCCTTTGATTGGTACCGCAATCTACCGGACAACTGCATCCATTCCTTCGCCGGCTTCAAGCGCATGTTCTTGGAACGATTCTATGAAATAGGACAAGACATCACTATGTCCACTCTCATGGACGTCGTCCAAGGGGAGAAGGAGCTAACAAGAAACTACATCGAGCGGTTTTGCCAGACCGCCATGAAGCTGCCTTCCGAAAATCCGGATTCTTCTTTGATCGAAATCTGCAAAAAGAGACTGCTTCCAACGATCAGTCTCTGGATGGGCGAGAGTCAATTCAAAGATTGGAAGCCGTTCATCATCAGCGCCACAAGCGCTGAAGAACGACTGAAGAAGGCCCGCCAACTGGGGTTGCACATCTCAGAAGGAGAAAACAAGGGCAAGCGTCTCAACAACGATAATGGGGGTAACCCCTCCAACAATCGAGACAGCAAGGGAAAATAGGCTATGGTGGCCGACACGGCCCAAAAGCCCGAGTCACAGCCAGCAAACAAGCAATGGCCTCAGATCACTTACTCTTTCGAAGACGGCCACGTCAAGCCTATCTTAGACATGCTTATACAAGGAGATAGAATTCAGCTTCCTCCACCAAGACGGGAGCCTCGGTCGGCTGATTTGGAGAACCCGAAGTTCTTCCATTACCACCGTTATGTACACCACGCTACACATGACTGCTACCAACTAAAATGGTACATCCAAAGCCTCATCGATTCGAACGCTCTGACCATCGACTTCGAAGAGGTAACCGTAGTAGCCAATATGGTGTCCGTACAATTCGGCAACTTTCCTCCAACGGAGACCCAAGACGGGGTAATTCCCGTCCCTCTCGCGACAATGGAGATTACCAATCTTCCCCCGCCCCGAGAACAAGCTGCTGGTCTAGTACCTCTCACCACCTCAAGAGGAGAGGTCATGTGGGTCCATCCAGACTTGGTGTCAGAAGTAACTCGGCCCACACCATCTCCTACCAACAAAAAAAGTGGAAAAATCAAGACCTGTCGCACAATTTCAGCAGACAACGAGGAAGCTACAGCCGTCGTCACGCGGTCCGGAGCGCAATCCCAACCTGTGGTTGATAGTCCAGCTGAAAATCATCAACCCACTGCAACTGATGCTCTGGGACCGGCTCAGCCTTCGACGACCGACAAGCCTAGGCCGAAGGAGACTCGCTTCGACAAATCCCTCCGAAAGGACGCAGCCCAAGGGCTAGAGAGGCCCTACAACTTTGACATCTTAGCACAATTGGCTAAAACTCCGGCCAAATTGTCATTATATGAACTCCTGAGGCTCTCCAAAGACGTTCGTATTGCATTGAGCGAAGCACTCCAAAATGCCGATGCCTATCTCGCTCAATCTAACCTCACTGGGGAGGACTCAACCATGGATCTCCAAGATAGTGCCTGCACGGGAGCAATGTCCAACATCGTCTTCACTCCGCAGGACATGCTCATCAAAACCAACCTACATGATCGCCCGCTATACTACACGGGATACATCGGCGACGTGAAAGTGGATCGAATGCACATTGATCCTGGCTCTTCCATAAGCATTATCCCGAAAGGTCTGCTACATCATCTCCGCATCCCAATGCATCGCCTAACACCTACAAGCACCGCCATCAGCGGTTTCAATTCGGACAGGAGCTACCCTATCGGGAAGATTCGTCTGAAGTGTCAGATTGGCGATCTTCAATCCGAGGTCACCTGCTACGTCATAGATGCAGACACTTCTTACAACATCCTCTTGGGGCGCCCATGGATACACGATTATATGATCGTGCCTTCCACGCTACACCAGTGCTTCAAATATGTCGACAAACACGGCTTCGTGAAGACAGAGTTTGCTGACATCGATCCCTTCAAAGGGGTCGAATCTTACTACTCGGACTCCTGTTTATACGAAAAGTCGAAGAGGCACCTGGATGAAGGAGACACACAAGCTCATACTGAGACAGCCACAGGATCAGAAGGACCTCTGACGATCCACCTCCAAGCTCGCAAACTGGGAAGGTCTGCACCCCTTACTGCCACTCTGCGGAAGGATGCGATCAGCCTCTCGGCGCAAGAGGAGCAGATGACAATCCGGCTGCCGAGATCCGACCAAGTGTCGAGACCCACAACGGAGCCACTAACAATCAGGTTACCAAGAGTCAGTCAACCACAAACAGGGAAGCTCAACCCCTCGGACAGGCCATTGACAATACGCCTTCCCAAGAAAGGTCATCGTCCCGATACAAGGTCTGACACTTCTAGCGAACCAGCCACCCCTCGCTCCACATCGAGTGCCAGACTGGGGGTTGCTAGTCTACCGACAACCCCACGCTCTGCTCCGTCAGTTGAACCTCTGAAGATCAAGCTGACTAGGACGCCATCTCAATCTTTATTCACACAGGGGGTAGCCGAAGAGGAACTAGAGCTGGCCAAATATGTGGCTGCTCACACTGAGACTTGCTCATGTTGCCCATCAACGGCAAGTTCCTGAAGAAGTATTACGTCCGAAACGACATCACAAAAAAAAAAAAAAAAACCCGATGATTGAGTTATGTACCCTATGGTACCACTGAACTCACATTCCGCCTCCAAATTTCCCAGATCACTGAGTCATGTACCCGCTGGTGCCGCTGAACTCACACCTCTCCATATTCCAGATTATCGAGTCATGTACCCGCTGGTGCCGCTGAACTCACCTCTCCACATTCCAGATTATCGAGATATGTACCCGCTGGTGCCTCTGAACTCACATTCCGGTCACTCTTTCAGATAGTAAGTTATGTATGATCATACCTCTGAACTTTCTTCCTGGAAGAGATCCTCCCTCATGATCTACTACCCGCACTTCCAGTGCACAAAAAGGGTAACCGATCCACGAAATTCCAAAACGGCCATGTCCTCATTACCTCTGAGTCATTTCGCTTTCGCCAAAAACAAATCACCCCTTTACATAGAACTTTCATGTCCTCATTACCTCTGAGTCGTTCTATGTACCCTCCTTCATTGAGCCCACTCCTGCCATGTCCTCATTACCTCTGAGTGGGAAGGCTCCGTCGAAGAAACCCTCATATTTGTCATGTCCTCATTAACTCTGAGTAAATATGTTGGTCCCCCCTCGACTTATTATCTGTACCAAAAAACAAAAACTCCAGGGTACGCCAAGGATAATAGGTCCACAAATACCCTCCGTTGAGTCCACTCCTGCCATGTCCTCATTACCTCTGAGTAGGAAGACTCCACGGTAAAACCTTCGTACTTGCCATGTCCTCATTACCTCTGAGTAAGTATGTCGGTCCCCTTTTATCTTTTTATCCATATCCTAAATCAAGGTACGCCAAGGATAATAGGTCCACAAATATTCTCCGCTGAGTCCACTCCTGCCATGTCCTTATTACCTCTGAGCAGGAAGACTCCGCGGTGAAAAGCCCTCATACTTGCCATGTCCTCATTACCTCTGAGTAAGTATGTTGGTTCCCCTTCATCCTATTATTTGTATCCTAAGCTAGGGTACGCCAAGGATAATAGGCCCACAAATGTCCTCTGTTGACCGCAAATTTCTCATCATGCCCCGGGAGCCCAGCTGCTCCACGGCATTCTTTCGCCCGATACTAAGAACCTCCATATCCGCCTTACCGTAGAGTTGTTCTAGGTATCCATATCAAACTTATTATCCGTACCTAGCTAAAACTAAGGTATGCTAAGGATAATAGGACCACAAATGTCCTCTGTTGACCACAAATGTCCTCTGTTGACCACAAAAAGTCCTCTGTCGACCATAAATATCCTCCGCGAATCCATACTTGCCATGTCCTCACTACCTCTGAGTAAGTATGATGGTTCTCCCTCGACTTATTATCTGTACCCACGATCTGAGTACGCCCAAAGATAATAGCCCACAAACGTCTTCCGATGACCACAAATGTCCTCAGTCGACCACAGATGCTGTACTGGGTCTCCAGTGCACGCCCATCCCTTCCCTATCATGCCTGGCAGCCCAGTTGCTCCGTGGCATTCTCTCGAATACCAAAAACTTCTATAGCTGTCTTATCGCGAAGTTGTTCTAGGTATTCCTCTCCAAAACTTGTTACTCGTACCTAAAACCAAGGTACGCCCAGGGTAACAGGTCCACAAATAATCCCCCAGCAAGTCCAATTCCACAAATACCACAAGTACAAGAAAGAGAAGATGAGTTGAAACATGCTCGTTCAAAGTACTACATCATCTGGGATCACATCCCTGGACAAAAAGAAAAGAAAAACAGTGAAAGAAAACAGAAAACTGATCACTGCTCCATGGCATTCTTTCGTCCGATACCAAGAACCTCCATATCCGCCTTACGGCGGAGTTGTTCTAGGTATCCCTATCAAACTTATTATCCGTACCTAAATCCAAGGTATGCCAAGGATAATAGGCCCACAAATGTCCTCTGCTGACCACAAATGCCGTACTAGGTCCCTTAGTACATCCACATCTTTCCTCATCATCACATGCTTTCGGAGCCCAGCTGTTCCATAGCATTCTTTCACCCAATGCATAGAACTTCCACGTTGATAGTACCTCTGAGTTGTTCTATGTATCCTCATTCGAGTTCACTCCTACCATGTCCATATCACCTCTGAGTAGGAAAGCTCTACCATCAACCTTATATTTACCACGTCCATACCATCTCTGAGTAAATATGATGGTTCCCTCTCTCAACTTATTATCCGTACCTAAAACCAAGGTACGCAAAGGATGATAAGTCCACATAAAATCTCCAACGGAAGTACCCAAACCTATCACATCCATGCTACCTATGATTGGATTGCCACACCTAAACAAATCTACTTTCCATGCTTCTTATTCAAAGTGTTCCAAATTTGCAATTTGGAAACTTTGAAGGGGGTCCTGTAGAAGCATGGAAAATATTGCTTTTAGTCCCACATCGGAAAGGAGAAGAAGAAAGGGCTCACTCCATTCTATAAATAGAGCCCCCTTACCTCCTTTGAAAAGGGCACCAACTTCTCTTTCCTCCTTCCAAACTTGGACTCTTCCTATTACGCACCTTCGGGTGCTAAGTAGAAGAAGTCTAGGGCAGCGCGGGCTCATCGGGCTCAGTCAGCTGTCCCAATCTCTGACCATCAAGAGCGTCCCGCTAAGCGGGCCTCTGGTGGAAAGTTGTACAGAACCGCCTGTGTCCAGCCCCCGGCGGCAAACGGACAGAGTGGTTCTCAAGAGTCTTCCAACAAAGATCGAGGGCAAGTGTTTCTATTAGCCCCCACATCAGGGAGCAAACATGATACCTACGCACTCGTGTGTTCGGGATACCCGGGCCCACAAAGCGAGTGCACGGGCAGATCGAGACATTCGTCATGCGAGTCATGAGACGTCCTTCATGCGGCTCGGTCATAAGACATTTCTCATGCGGCTCGGTCATGAGACATTCCTCATGCGGCTCGGTCATGAGACGTCCTTCATGCGGCTCGGTCATGAGACATTCTTCATGCGGCACAGAACCCAGGAAGCTTCATGCGACTCAAAATCAGACGAGCTTCATGCGGCTCAAGAGTATCATATGGCTCAAAAGTCACCAACATGGACATGCGGCTCAACGCATATAGGCAGCTCGAGTAAACTCCATGCGGCCCAGAGAGAGAGGCCACGTGGTCTTCAAAAACAGCTGTGCCCAACGTGTGGACGCATTTAATGCTCTGACGGCTGACAGACCTGACAAGTGACAGACCTGACATAAAGTTGTCATAATGACTGACACGAAAAGCAGTACTTCGGGAATAAGGAAAATCTTCAAAGTGGCACTGTCTACCAAAGTTTTGAGGTGAGCTTATGCGGCCAAGAATAAACGAGTTCCTGCAGCTCAATACAACGCTAGCTTATGCGGCTCGTAGAGATTATGCACATGCGGCTCATTGAGAGTTCATCCCCTGCGGCTCAATAAAGTACTGTCCCATGCGGCTCATGAAGATTATCTTCCTGCGGTTCAAGTCTTGCCTATCCCATGCGGCTCTGGCAGGACCCACAATTAAAATACGTGGCATCGGATCAATCGAGGATTTAACCGAATCTCAACAAATATATTTGACATCGTCATCATAATTACTGAGATCAAAGCATATCATTTATCATCAAGCCAATAGGACACGTGGCGAGCAATCGGACATTGGCATAATCAATCATGAAGATTTAAAGCAGTTAGCATTAATTGCTCACAAGCTACGGTGTTATCCGCATTAATGGCCTAGATTTATTGTAATCAGGATCAAGGGTTCAGATAGATTGAAGGAGCGCCGACATTCCAAACAAATGATCATTAGCAAACCCTAATGATCACACCCCACTCCTATAAATAGCCAGCATCATTCCCTTGCAAAAACACACGGGCGGGCAACAAAAAAGAATAAAAATATACAGAGTCAGAGAGAGAATACACAGAGAGAGAGAGAAGCCAGGAGAGCAACAGAGGAGCAAAAAGAGCACTTCTTCGTCAACGTCAACCATCTTTTCACAAGGAGCCAAGGCTGCATACCGATCGTCCAAGGAGTAAGGCAGGGCTGCCGTCGCCTTTCCGAGCCTCTATCGTCACCCCCCAGAATCTAAAATAAACAATTGTACTTAGATTGCTGTACCTAGGTTTTCGTCCCTAGGCTTTCTCTGTACAAGCGAGTTTGTATTGTGAGTCTAAGTTCAGTCCTCCGATAATTGTTTTGTACTTTTACAATCAATGGCAAACAGCCTCGTCCTCCTCAACTACAGCCATGACGTAAGCACGTCCCTGCTGTGCTCCTCCTCTCTGCTGCTGCTGGTGCTGTGCAAACCTCTGCTGCTGGGGTGGTAGAGCTCCTCCTCTCTGGGGTGCAACAGGCAATGCTCTGGGTGGTACAGTCGGTGGTCCTCCAGCTCCTCGTCCTCCTGCTAGTCTAGCTGTAGCCTGAGCGCAGTCTCTCATCTGATGTGCATCGGATCCGCAGAAGAGGCAAAGTCCCAACCTCTTGCGGCACTCGTCGATATGGTGTCCAGGGCGATGACAAAAAGCACAACTGATCGCCAGATGCTGTCTCTGGTGCTGATGTGCTGGAGCTCTGGCCTGACGGTGATGCTGCTGCTATGGCCTCGTCTGGGTCTGAGTCTGAACCCTCTTCGCTGGTGCCTGGAAACTGCTGCTGCCCACGTCCCGGTCCCTCTTCAGCCTTGGGTCTGCCTCCTTTTCCACAGCCTGAGCAATCTTCAGAATGCTCGCATACGTCGTCGCCTGACTGGTCGCCACCGCATGTCATAGCTCTCTGGTGAGACCCTTCTTGAATCTCCATGCTCTGTCCTCTGGCTCTCTAATCAGGTTCTCAGCAAACCTGTTGAGTCTGGTAAACTCCGAAGTGTACTGCGCAACCGTCATCGTCCCCTGCTGCAGCGCCTCGAACTGCATCCTCAATTCATCATGCTCCACCTCTGGAAAGAATTTCTCCTTGAACAGTATTTTGAAAACTTTCCAAGACACCCGGGGCTCCGCCAACTGGGGGTCCTCTCGATACCAAGATCTGGCCAAGTCGAAGAGTCGCATGCTAGCCACTGACACCTTCTGGTCCTCTGGAATGTTCGCCATGGTCAAGGTCCTCTCTGCATTTCCAGCCACTCATCTGCATAGATGATCCCCTCGTCGCCCCAGAAGTCTATCGGACAAAGGTTCTGATACTCCTTGGCTATTCCTGGTCTCGATCCTCGCGGTATTGGAGGTGCGACTGGTGCTGGTGCTGGTGCTGGTGGCTCCCTGGTCCTCAGTGCATCGACGACAGTCGCTCTGAAGTGTGCTGCCTGATGGTTCTGGGCCTCCAGAAAGTGCTGAAACATCGCCATCACGTGGTTGTCGTCAAGCATCATCGTCGGCGGCAGTGCTGGAAAGATAGGAGACGCTGGTGGAAGTGGATCTGCCTGAACGTCTAGTACGGCCTACTCCGAACCGCCTGCAACTCCAGAACTGCCTGCAACTCCAGGCTGATCTGCGGTCTTCCTCGTGGCTACCATCCTGCATAAAAAGAAAACTTGTTGAATGACAAACCCTAAAACCTAACAAACAATATTTTTCATGATAATAAGCACCTGAAGAACTTGAATAACCTGATATACCCTTATTTCCTAATTTTTCTATAATGTGATCAAGTTTCCCTAGTGTAAATCAAGTCTCCCAATAGTACGCTAAGACCTAGGTACCATTAGGATAGACCTGCATGGGCCAACACTAAAAACATGTCATGACCCATTCCCGAATAATCGGACACGAGTCGGACACGCCCAGCCTTCATTGTTAGACACAATGAAGTAAGCTGTACCAAGCTAGGGTAACTAACCAGATAAATATGAACATGTATGAAATCACAGCATCTATAAATGTGTCCCCATATCCAGAGTAAAGTACAAGTATCAGAAATTATTACATTCCAGCAGAATAAGAAATAGAGTCTACTAGTCTCAAGTACAAAGTAAAACTGTAAAGGGGTAAGGCAAGCTCTAGGCTTCTGCAGCCTCTAAGTCAAACACAGCTCCAGCTGGCTCAGCAATAATAGCAACATCCTGTCCATAATAGGTGTCGTACAGGGCCTCCAACTCACCTGCAACATATCCTATTCAGGAGCGGAGCAAGTACAATTCTAGGTAATGAACAAGACATCATGATATAAAAGTACAAGGAAACATGGAAAGTGCAGGAAGGAACAGGTGAATAAGTACATAAAGGAAACAGTATAAAGTACATGAAAGAACATGAATGTAAGAACATGATATATAAGCACCTGAAAGAACATGATACCATGGAATCACAAGAAATAAGTACAAGATATATCTCCTGAACATGTGTACTACATTTGAAATATAACTAAATATGTGACCGGCTAGGGTAAGCACATGAAAGCACATGATTGGGCGGCTTAGGACCCGCGTGCACGATGCGGGGTCTAAGCTAAACACACCTGAGTTGTTACTTGGGATTGGTCACATAGATAGTATATTTCCCCACCCCAGATACAAGTAATAAGAACAAGGGAATATGAGCACCAGAAAGTACATGACGTGTTGCAAATGTGTCACTCAAGGAAGCACAGGATATATAATGAAAAGTACAAAATCGTAGAGTGTACTTGCCTTGCTCCAGGAAAGTACAAGTAGGCAATAGAGTCAGATATCCTCCTGTAATTGGTAATGATGATGTGTACAAGTTGGTTAATAAACTGCTAATTCTAAATGATTTATAAAGAAAGAAATAAGTCAACAACTTAAGATAATACTTCTAGGAAAATCTCCTAATAATAACCTTAATTCTAAATTGCTAAACACTAGAGATACATTACAAGTTTAGTTTGGCCAAAATAACAGTTAGGGTTATTCCTCTTAGTCTCTATTAGAACCTCATGATTACTTCTAAGAAAAAGAACTAAACTTGACTGAGAATTTTAGAAAAATAAGGATTGATCTAGTTAGGGACCACAGTACTACTAAACTGTTCTAAACAGGAACCTTTAACCATTGAGGACCCTAAAGGATTTATACACATTTAAGTTCAGGAATTATACAAAATAAAGATTAGAGAACCCAGGAGGAAGGTTCAAATGAGAAGTACTTCTCTGATTCCTGGTTTTCATTCCTGGGTTTACACAGGAGTATCTAGTGTTCAGGGTTTTCCTGAGACTTAGGTTCCTGAGTTAACACAATAATAGTGTATAAAAGAATACATGGGTTCCAGGTTCTCAAATGAACCTAATATTGTCTTACAAGTGATCACAGGTTCTTGAAAGAACCCTGAACTACAATGAGATGCTATTTCCAGTTCCTGAGGTTTAACTGAACTGATTCATGGGAAAATGTCCCAGGTTTTCTGAGACAACACTGAACTAATGTCTCAGTTTTCCTGTGTTCATGTCTCAGGTTTTCTCCTGAGTCTCTCAGGTTTTCTGCCTGAAACAATCTCAGTTTTGCACTGATTTAATTCCCAGCTACCAGAATCATTATTCAGGTTCAATCCAATGAACTAAGTTCTTGGTATAAAATTCCATCATTGCCTTATGAAATTCGAATAATCCATTCATATATATATATCCAAACCACCTATTACTGCTATGCCAGGCTAGGCTGACAGCAATTAGAGAAATACCACACTGCTATGTTCTCAGGATACATCTAACTATTATTGGCCTACACTCAGTTTTAACAGAGTTTAACAAATGAAGTCCTGGTAACTCATCAAACGTTCAGTGTGGTTTAGATTCCTCACTTGAAGTAAAACATTGCAGTTTTAAGAAGAAAATCTAAGCAGAACTAAAAATCCCAGTTTAAAGTAATTACTGAGATGTTATCTCAGGTCAACAGATTTGGTTCTCAGCTTTGAATAACTGGACCAACATCGAATAGGAAAATCTCATACTTACCTAAACCAAACTTATATCTAAAACTCCAGATTTATCAATTGAAATTAAATGCTGATATAGGAAAACAAATTCAGAATCAAACTAATATCTTGCTACCAGGATCATTTCCTCTCCTGTGTTTAACAAACTTCCAAGACAACTACCATGGTATAGCCCAAGAATTTCTCCACCAAGTTTCTACTGAACCCAGTACTGTATGATTCCCAGATTCATGAAGAATCACTGATGGCATTAAACTCATCTAACAGGTTCACACATTCAACACAAACTAACAAATGAGCAGGGACTCTGTTCTAAGTCACACTACCAATCTACCCTACTCGAATAAACTACTGATAAGATATGTGGTTAACCCTGTAGGAATTTATACTGATATCTAGTCCTTAATCCAGTGACAACATTGAGATGTAATCTCAATCTCATCATTCCTGGATCAACCACTGCATATGCAGTCCTAATTCCCACATTCAACACAATCTTGATAACAACTATAACAATTTATTACTCGACTTGTAATCATAACTAAAAATATTACTCAGGTGTTCAAAACTGAGCATTCGAAGGAGTAATCATGAATAAGAATCAAAATTATGTGAAACACATATCAACTTAATTAACCTCAATTCATTCAAACTGAAACCAGCTTATGCAAACCTTTCTCATTTTCCCTTCTTACAGTAATTAGGGACTTAACCAACATACAAATACGTTTAATGATTGCAACATGAGGATTTCTAAATATAATATCCCCACTACATTCTCAGATTGGAATGTACTGGCTCATTGATCATATCTAAACAAGATAAATCTACTCCATCTCATATATTCTCTATCATACAATCCATCGAATCATTATCCTATTATACACATGCACCCAAAACTCAAATATGAACAGATTTGGAATTGCCTGTGAGTTGTCAGATCCTTGACACAGCCAGGAACTGGACTCAAGCTCAACTGTCAAACACATGATTTCAAACAAATATTACCTATAGCATTCTAGATCTAAAAAAAAAATTATTTCGAGAGATCGGGAAGGAATTCGAGAATAAACTTACCAGTGTTCTAAAACACGAGCTAGGATAATCAACAAAAACGAGATCCACTGATTCTAGATCTCGATCTATCACCCAAAATAAACGAAAAGCCAAGTCAAAGAAGAGCACGACAGTAACATTGGATCAAATCAAACCTATACCTCTTCGATTGATCTCAGAAGCAATTTCCTGAACAGATCAAGAGCTTGAGGAGAAATCTCCATGTCCAACTATAAATTATATTGATGAGGGATTAGGTCAAGGAGAATTGAACCAAGGATCAATTAGATTGGTAAAACTAACTCAGTCGATTAGAATTTAGTCGATCCTCTCCTTGCTTCCTGCTGTTGCGTCCCACTCTTCGTGCCGTCCGTCAATTAAGGAAGGAGTTCATCGAGGCATGGTGATTCGCCATGGCTAATGCAGAACAGAATTTTGGAAGGGAAGAAGGAATGGTTGTCAAAATGGAGAGGGTTGTTGCAGCTGAGGAGGGTGGCTTAAATAGGCCAGGTAGCGTGAGGCTCAGGCTTCCATCTTGGCGGGAAATTTTCTTGCTCCCTCTCTGACAGGTTGTTAGAAATGTCAGAGCACATGGCTGCTCTCCATGGCCGTTAGGATTTGGTTTTTTGAATGGAAATTTCAAATGTTTAAAAGCTTAGGAGTGAAAGAATTAATCCTTTCCATAGGATTAATGAAAGAAATGGCTGTGGGTTGAAAGTCTATTGGGCTGGTTTGATTTCAAAGGAATTGGCTGAATTGTAAAGAGTGTTAATGGGCTGGGTTGAAACAAAATGATAGGCTAAAATTCAAGGAGGAAAATTTTTATTTACATGGAAGCCCATAATTAAAATAACTTCATAGTATATAAAAGAATTTGAATTAGTAAATAAAATTAAATTAAATTTTTTTTATTAAGAAAAACTGGGAGGTGGAGTTACAGGGAGGACCATCGATGGCGATAGAGTTTTATGGGGTCAGTCGATTTGCACCTACCTTAGTAGTAAAGAGTTGGACTGAGTTAGGAGGTTCCAGTAAGGACTTCATCTAAACATTATTCTGGCAGTAGAGTAGCATGAATTTCTGACTTTTGACACCATTATGAGAGCGACGAGGAGACATAGGTATACCTCCCAAAGGATCGCAGATAGAGTTGGGGGATCAGAAGAGACCTCATATTCAAATAATATCTTTCTAGTCGTTAGCACCTGCGCCAGCAATACAAGCCTTGAAGATCGGATCTCTAAGGAGAGCAGCAACGACAGCTTCATTTCAACAATATTCACATACCTATCGTCAGCACCATAGGTACTCCTCTTAAGTTTGTTGTTCCCATTGCGGGAAGCCAAGGCATATCTTATTTGAGTGTCGTACATCACAGATTTATGCTTAGCATGTAAAATTTTAGACCATGTGATAGATCTTATTCCGGGAGATATTCAGCTAGATCACAATCAATCTAGTCAACAATACCGCAGTTCAGGGCACCAGCGTCAATTCAGTAGCACCAGGCCAAGGGGCCTTATCAACGTTGTCCTAAAGATTTCAACAACAGAGGTCATAGCAGTATGCTCTGGCCCAGGTCCAGGCTCAGGCTCAGAGGTAGAGAGGCTAGCTGTAGATGGGGCTCGCATCCAAAGGGCAGGGTCATACTTTCACACTTGACATGAAGGATACATTAGCAGTTGTAGAAGTGGTCATAGGTACCATTCTCGTTTATTAACATTCAACTTATGCATTATTTGATTTTGGCACATCATATCCATTTATATCTATACAATTTATGACACGCGTTAATTTGGAGCCCGAGCCATTACTTGTAAGGTTAAATATACTTACTGGTAATAGTCTTGTAGGAGTAGATCGAGTTTATGCCTCGTGTTAAGTAGTAGCATACGAAAAAGAGTTTCCCATAGGTTGATATAGTTTTATATGGGCGATTATGATGTCGTCCTAGGTATGAATTGGTTGAGTGCTCGACACATGATGATAGATTCCCTGGCAAATGTTATCTTTCTTACCCCCCAAAGAGGATGAGTTCTCATTCTTTAGAGGACCTGTGATGTCAAGCTCCAGCAACTCAGAGTAGATGTAGGACGCAGAGTAGAGTTGAAAAAGGCGGATCCAGGGGGAGGCGGGCTAGGCAGCTGCCTAGGGTCTACTCCCTCATGGGGACCTCCATTTTTTTGATGCAAAATTTTTTTTTTGGGCCTAGTAAAAGAAAATTATGGGCCAGAGGGTGTCCATGACTGCTTGGAGAAGAATCAAATAAAATCTATAAAAAAATAAAATGTCACTATATTTCTAGGCTGCTTCATCATCTCTTTTTTTCCACAAAAAATCTAGAAAAGAAACACTCTCTCCCTTTCCACTCAGTATTTGCTAAGCTAATATTATCTCTCTCTCTCAATTTCTAATAGCATCTTCTTCTTCTTTGCTTCTTTTCGGCAACCAACCATGAAGAAATTTCACGAGTCACGACAAGAAGGATCCTGATCCTTGCTTAAGTGAGGTTGACCTTTTTTTGGCACCTACTCTTATTTTTTATGATTATTTTTTTATTTGGTAAGAGAGAGTCAACACCTATGGGGACTAGGAAGCTTGTTTGGCCCTTGACTGATGTTGTTATTGGCAATTATTTTTTTTATAATTTTTATCCATGTATACGAATAATTTCATGATTTATTGCATCCAAAAGTTTTGTATATGATTCCTGATTCCATCTTCTGTAAAGTTTCATCAATATTTATCCTCATTCTTGCAATGAAAAACTTTAGGACCCCTGACATAATATTTGTCATCTTCGACTGCTCTGCATATGAATTTTTTATCCATATTATGCCATCGAGTTGTTTATAGTATAATCTGAATACATCCAGAAACTTTGTTATAAATTTAGAATTTGGAGTTGCTTAGTACTAATTATATTATATTTTGGATTTGCTGGTTTTTGTATTATTAAAAATTATATAGAGGGATGAGGGCCTCATTTTTGGGACTTGTCTAGGGCCTCCAAAATGCTGGAGCTGACCCAGAGAGTTGAGCATCTATGAGGATGCGACTCTCTAGTTTGGGAGTCATCTTTGTGTGTCGAATGGAGATATTCAGCACGAGATTATTTCAGTATTTTGTTCATCCATAAAAAACAAAGATGTATCGTGATATTCGTCAATATTTCTGGTAGAATGGAATGAAGAGAGAGATAACATGGTTTATCTATCAGTGTTTAGTATGCCAGCAGGTCAAGGTTGAGCATTTGAGGCCGATAAGACTACACAACCTTTTTCGATAGAGCATATTACCATAGACTTTGTACCAGTCTTCCCAGATTACTGAATGGTAGATATTCCATTTGGATGATAGTAGATCAACTTATAAAAGGTGGCCAACTTTCTACCTTTCAGAGTTATCAGTCCAAAGGGCAGTTAGTTGAGACATATCTGAGGTAGATTCTCAAATTGAACGGAGTGTCAGTTAACATAGTCAAATATAGGGACTCCAGATTCACATTATATTTCTAACAGATTCTTCAACAGAGTTTGGGACCCTATATGAGTTTCAGTTTTACATACCATCCTTAAATAGATAGTCAGTTAGAGTAAACGACTCAGACTTTAGAGGAGAAGTTTTGGTCGTATACTTTAGACTTTGGTAGTTCTTGGGAGGATTACCTGCATTTAGTGGTGTTCTCTTGCAATAATAACTTTCCGACGAGCATTCAGATAGCACCCTTCGAGCCATTATATGGTAAGAGATGCATGTAATCCTTAACTGGGATGATATTGTCTAGAAGTAAATGATTGTTCCAGAGAAGATTGCTCGGACAGTTGGGGTAGACAGAGAGATCAGATAGCATCTTAGAGTAGCTTAGGATCATCGGCGTCATTGGGTAGATTAACATAGGCATTATCTTGAATTCTCTATCGATGACCATGTCTTTCTTAGAATTTCACGTAGGCATGGAGTTATCAGATTTGTAGTGCTGGAAAGCTTAGTCCTATATTTATAGGGTCGTTCAATATTCTTGGACGAGTGGAGAATATTTTCTATCGTCTTGCTCTTCCGTCGATGCTATACGAGTTACATGATGTGTTTTACGTATATCAATTACGTTGGTATGTTTCGGATCGGTGCCATATCCGGGATGATTTTGAGTTGGTTGTTGGTAGCGAACTATCATATAAGGAGAGGCTCGTACCATTTTTTGGACTAGAGGAAAAAGGTTATCAAGAATCGGACTACCCGACTAGTTCATATTTTTGGGGTCATCACTCACCAGATGAGCCAACATGGGAGCGAGAAGATGATATATGAGCTCGTTACCCATATTTATTCAACTTATGAGGTATACTTATTCGTGTACCCCGTGTATTATTTTTTTTTTACCTTGTGCGTGATTATATATTTATTATAATATGTTAGTTGATTTTAATTTTCTTGTGTATTATTTAACCTGGATTTCATAGTTATATCAATTTCATGCCTTGTTCTGGATATCATACGTTTTCTTGAATTTTTCTTGCTTTATTTGATGTCTTATTGAAATATCAAGGAAAATTTTTCTAAGGGGAAGAGTTGTGAGACTCGTCTCACATTATTGGTATTCGTATCCAAATACATGAGTATTTACTATTTGTTATATTTTCTTATTTTATTTTCCTAAGAAAATACTTAATAATCTATGTAACTTATTAGATATTTTTGAGTTTGTGGCAAACATGATTATCGCGAGACTTTCAATGACTTGTAGAATACCTTTTGACATTGCCATAGATCTGTGAGTATAACGGAACCCTTGAATTTTTCGGACATGGCATTTTTGTTCCCCCTTGATGGAATACCGTCGATACACTAGTATGTGCCTCCGATATACCGTCCGGAGATATTTGGTGTGAATATTTATCATTGCACGCTATCGTCTATTGTTTAATAACCGAGTTTATTTTATTCTTTGATTTCTTGGTTCTAAAGCACTCTTTTATCCAATATTTTTTTGGTTTTCTTTGTGAACGGTCGAGATTGAATTTATTAAGTCGTAGACCATTGACGTACTGATCTGACGGTCACGATTAATTTTCCTTTTTTATATATACCCCTTCGTTTTATTTTAATTTTTAGTTTTTTACTTTCTCTCTCTTCTCTTCTCTCGTTATCTATCTCTTCATTTCTCTCTTTTTTTTCTCATGAGCTTGGTCTTGAGACCTAAGAGTGTGGTTTTTGAACCCCTATTGGTGGTGGAGTAGAATGTTTAGACTGGGAGCTCATTTTTGGACAAGTAAATCTTGCCAAACTCTTGAACAATATTATTTTGTTGTCATTTTTATTTTTCTTGGTTTTAAATACTAAGTTTTGTCCAAAACTTGTTTTATAAAATATGTTTCCTTAATTATTTATTCTTGTCTGTGTACATGTTTTTAAATTTTGTTTGAGCTACATTTTAATTTTCTATGAAATATTGATATCTACTTAGTTTAGAAACATGATGTCGGGAGTGTTACCATGGTTACCACTATGAAACCGAATCTATATGCTACATGAGACTTCTGTATTAATTTTTTGATAGACTTAATTTTGGTGGATTTATAGACATGATTTCAGTCACGAATTTCGTTTTCCTAGATTTATCAGGAATTTTGCAAAAGGCATGTCGTCGGCACGCTGCATTGTACCGCCGACATACCGTTTGAAAGAAATAAATTATGAAATAAAATCAGCATATCGCTGGCATGTTGGTCTATACCGATGGCATACTGACTTTTATCAATTTTGTTGACAAAGAGTTCTATGGCATAAAATTGGCATATCGTTGGCATATTGGTCTGTACCGTTGGCATACCGATTTTTCACCCAAGTCCATAAATTTTTATTTTTGTCGAATTTCAGAATTATTTTAAATGTTAAGGGTTATATATATATATATATATATATATATATATATATATATATATATATATATATATATATATATATATATATATATATGGGAGCGGATCAAAAGCCCCCCTTAAAAAAACCCCTAAAAACCCCCCTCACTCTAATTCGTAATATTAATGTTAATGTTAATATTTATTTTTTTATATTTTTTATATTAATGTTAATGTTAATGTTAATATTAATGTTAATGTTAATATTAATGTTAATGTTAATATTAATGTTAATATTAATATTAATTTTAATGTTAAGTTTAATGTTAATTTTAGTATTTAATGTTAATATTATCATTAACATTAATATTAGCATTAATATTAACATTAAATTACGGATTAGAGTGAGAAAGTTTTTAGGGGATTTTCGAAGGGGTATATATATATATATATATATATATATATATATATATATATATATATATATATATATATATATATATATATATATATATATATATATATATCAATTAAGGACATAAAGTTCCACTAACCTTTGGCTTAGTCTAACCTTAGTATCCTCAACCAAGGGCGGAACTGAAAATTAGAACTAGGGTGGGTTGATTAGGCTGAGATTGGACTAGAATATGTATACTCTTATATGAAAATGAATATATATATATATATATATATATATATATATATATATATATATATATATATATATATATATATATATATATTCATTTTCATATAAGAGTATACATATTCTAGTCCAATCTCAGCCTAATCAACCCACCCTAGTTCTAATTTTCAGTTCCGTGTGTATATATATATATATATATATATGAAAAACAAACAAATAAATATTTTTGGGGTGGAATAGATCCCAACTTAACCCTAAAGTTGGTCCGTCCTTGTCCTTAGCCTATGATAACACTAATGCAGGTTGAGTCCTAAAATCTCGACGAAGTTCACCATTCCACTCAATAGTTGACACGTGTAAATCTAAAGCTATTTTTTATTATTATGAGGTGAGATAATGTCACGACCCACGTCCGCATGATCGGGTATGAGTGTGGATACGTCCATCCTACGTCACGGTATCAGTGGTAATGAGCTGTCTAGACCTCAATAATTATCAAAATGCTCAAATAATCGATATATTTGCTCATCACGGCTACTAATCACGTGTCCAAATAAAATCATCACAGCATCACACATTCCACTATGTTCTTTAGTACATATTTTACAACCATGTTCGGAGACAAATTCGGTGAAATAGAAAGACAACTTCAAGTACATCATCAAGTACAACATCAACACATACATCTGAAGGAGATCTATACAAAATGTATTGTCTATCCTAAATCATCATCGATCTCTGTGTAACATCCATGCCAGCTAATAATATTATCGTCCTGTAAACCATAAAGCTAAGGTAGAAGTCAACGTCACCTGCAACGTATCCAGTTAGAAAATTAGCAAAATACAATCCTACATATGAATTATACTAAATAAACTGTAAAGAGATGCTACTAATAACTAATATGTAAATGAAACAGTAACAATATAACAATGGAAAAGGTCAAGTGCAACAGTGATTTGACATATATAGTTTACATGTGATAAGTCCATAGCGTAACATTGTTGATAGCTTAATCGCATATCGTGCACGTATAGCTAAGCCGTACCACAAATTAAAAATAAAAATAGTTTTAAATTGATATGCGGCAACTAAGGAATAGAAGGCTGAACGCCATCATTTTATATTTTGCACGTGTGTGGACTATGAAATTCTAACTTCAACTGCAGTACACAGCACATCACATCACAAATTTGACAAACCAAATAGTCACATAACTATCAGTCTAAAGACTCTCCAACTAAATCAGCAGGAGTGTGAAAGATCACTACGCAATTAGGGTGTCACCGATCGAGCTCCATATATAACCTATCAAATCGTACGCGAGCTTTCTAAGCGGACAAGTTATGAACTATCAGGAGTACTGCCACAGGACACCGAACCCTTCCAATTGTTTCTTCTCAAATCTGGCGAGACACCGTGTCACCGTCAGGTGGCCGGGCTTTCCAAATCTTTGGTACTCGCTAATCGCGAAAGTTGATCAGAAAACACACTAAGTCACTTTCTGCGTTGCATTTTGGATGGTGCTCATCGAGAGGGGGAAGTTGTTGCTAATTAAAAGCAAATCTCTCTCTACTCCGTAACAACATTTGTAGCCTCCCAATGAATGAATCATCAAGCTCTCGCTATCCCATTCTTGATCAATCATATTTACGCGTGACCAATGATGACGGGTTACGTGGCGGCTTCATGACACTTCTCTTTCGAAGCAGCGGGGGTCGATCGATCGATCGATCGTCTTTGCTTGGACGAAAAGGAGGTAGGTGACGTATTCTAAAGAGAACTAGCTTAGCTGTAAGAATACTGGTGGTACAAATTTCAATAATGGCGGTCGGGGGGTGGGTTTGCCCCCACATTGCGACAACCTCTCTTTTGCCGAGGTCGGAGTATATGCTAAATGCAACGAAAGAAAAAACTGATGAGCAATTATCAACGGAGGCTCGGGTGTAAGATTTTGTCCTATATGTGATCCCCCGACCCCATTATGATCAATGATGGGTGCGAATTATTTACACTCTCTCTCTCTCTCTCTCTCTCTCTACTTGTTAACAATCACTCCAAAACTGGTATTATATGTAAAAATTTCCGTATCTAATTCAGATATGTATAATACTTGCATACTTTTGAAAGATAAGAATAAGTACGTAAATTTTAAGCATACGAAGCTTTAAACGATATTCTGTATAAATTATTAAAAATATGGCACAAATAACGGGGTGGGAACCTGCTTAATTAACTAAATTTTACAACATATCTAAGAATGTGAAATTTCTAACCTCAATATTTCTATTTTTAAATATTTGACCGAATTTTTGAACATATTTTATTAGCGGTAAGCCGATTTATACAAATTTTTTCTGTTTGCCAAATTGCTAACAAGGGTTTCTCGTTCAAGGGAGACAGGTGTGGGATTCAAGTACTGGTCGGTATTATTAGGGAAGAAAGCACTCTAACAGCAGTTGGGTTAAACTTCACTTTCACCTGCATGGTAGGTATTATTCGTGAGCATGGCACTAGAACAGTTGGGTTCTGAGGGTATTTTGAATAAAACTTCTCCAGTACTGGTAGGTATTTCTACACTTTGGGAAGGAGGACCCCTTTTGCATGCAGCAATTGTCAATAAAAGGGATTTCTTCATATCCTTTGGTCCATCATTATTGTATGACCAATGAGCAAATTCTCTATCAAGGTTTCAACACGTTAACAATCGAATGGCCAATTGACCAAGTTCAAAACGAAGTAAAATAATAATGCATTAGGAATAAGAAGACTTTTGGATTGACATGTTGTTGTGTTGTTGTTATTATTGACTTTTAGTTCGGATAGCCAATTTAACTTTTGGACAAAGTTGGCACATTCATTTCTGGTTTTCATCTTTCTAAATTTTCGGTATTTTAATTTTTTTTTTAAATCAACTTCATGATGTATTTCGTATTTTCGGGTATCTTTCTTATCATATTTTTCGCACTTGAATTTTATTAGGCTTGAATCTTATCATATTCGTTGTCATTGCCATAGACCCATGCTAGACCCCATGCCTAGAACAAAATTTTCGAGTTTTTCTGAAAAATGAATTTAGCAGTCAGACCGAAACCGTCCGGCTGCAATTGATATTTTCCTTGGTTATTATTATTGTTATTATTATTATTATTATTTGTCAATAGACTTAGTATTATAAGAGACTAACCCATTATATATAGAGTTAATTGTTCAAATGGTGTCTGAGGAATGTCATGGTCTCTATTTTGGTGATATGACTTTTTTTTTGGTTAATTTGTACCTAACTTTTACATTTTGGTTCAAAGACTGCATGAACAAGGTTTCATTGATATTTTTGGTGAAAATTGTTAAACATTGATATGTGATGGTCACATACCTTATTTTAGGGTTATTTTTGTCATGATCAGCCGGCATATCGGCTATAATTGATTGTAGAACCGTCATTTTGTACTTGACAAAAGCTCTTTGTTTATGTAGAATTTCTTCGAACATCAATATTATTAGTTGAAAGATAAAATATGACAAAATAACTATAAAAAAAATAAGGCATATAACTATCAAATGTTCATTTTTATCGATTTTTATTCCAAAATATCAAAAAAATCTAATTCATGCACTATTTAAACTAATATGCAAAATTTAGATTCCAAATTAACCAAAAAAAAATTTGATCACCAAAATAGCAACCACTACATTCTTCATGAACCAGTGGAATAATTAAATCTTTTATATACTCGATACGCCAGATCCTTCTTAAGGTCACTACGCAGAGTAACAAGGCTTGGCTGGGCGGGTTGTCCTTGTGGCGGGCTTTGCCTATTTTGGAGTTATCGGCGGATGATTTACTGTACATGGGTAGCATTGGCGGTATAATTTTGTTTCTTGAAGTTTAGTTTCGAGTAGCTCATTTTGTATCGGGCTCTGTGGAGGTGCGGGGTAAGGGATTGCTCATTTTGTAGCCACTCTTTTACTCTTTATCAAAATATATATATATATATATATATATATATTATATATATATATATATATATCATTTTGTATCGGGCTCTGTGGAGGTGCGGGGTAAGGGATTGCTCATTTTGTAGCCACTCTTTTACTCTTTATCAAAATATATATATATAGTCCGAGCTCTCTAGCCTAGTGGTATTAGAACGGACATCCGGAGGGCCCGACAAGGTTCGAGCCTTCCAATTGTGTGTGTGAGTGGGATTTCAAAAAAAAAAAAAAAAAAATATATATATATATATATATATATATATATATATATATATATATATATATATATATCTCATTTTGTATCGGGCTCTGTGGAGGTGCGGGGGTAAGGGATTGCTCATTTTGTAGCCACTCTTTTACTCTTTATCAATATATTTACTTTATATATATATATATATATATATATATATATATATATATATATATATATATATATATAGAGAGAGAGAGAGAGAGAGTCCTTCTACAATACATTTCATGAAAAAAGTTTGTATCGATACATCCAAAATCTGAACCATTGGATGTTGATCCAATGGTTCGGATTGAATAATAGAGTAGGAAACATCATTTAATGTTGATTTTGACTTTTGACCTCTATTAATAGTCTAAGAAAAGTTATTTAATCCGAACCATTGGATGAACATCAAACGCTCCCATTGGGAATCGATCTCTAGCCTAGTTTCACCACTACTACTAGACTAGGGGTCATATATATATATATATATATATATATATATATATATATATATATATATATATATATATATATATATATATATAAAAGATGCAAAACCTAGGGTTTTCGCCTGGAGACTCTTCCCTTGGGGCGACGAGAACAGCGGTGGATGTCCCCCAAGGAATAGGAGTCGACGCACCCCGCGACGAGGGGGGTGGGTGGCCTACGGTGGAGAGGCGGCGTCGGTAGGGGCCGCAGGGAAGGAAGGATAGGTACTCGGGAGGATACGGATGGCAGCCCAACCAAGGGACAAACAGATCCATACCGGCGAAACAGGCAGTACCGCCTAGAAGAGGGATGCCTCTGGCAACTCGTCAAGGAGGCAGACATGGTCGGCCGACTGATCTAGGGGGAGGAAGAAGAATGATAACTCCGATGGCTGCTGCGGAGGGGGAGAGGAGAAGAACACGTGCGGCTGCCAATGTGGAAGGAGATAGTACACTACCAAAATACAGAAAATTAGCGACGGATATTTAGCGGCGGAAATTTTCAGTCGGCGTTAGCGACGGCTTCGTGGCCGCTCACCGACTGATTACCGACCACCCGCCTTTGCCATTTTTATTTTAATTTTAGGGGGATGAAAGGTCGCACATCCGTCGCTAGGCTGTCGGAGTTATAGCGACGGATCTCCAGTCGTCGCTACGTAGTCGATTATTTGGGGGGAATTGTGTAGAGAATTGGCAGGACATTTCTTCGACTACGTAGCGACGGATATTCAGTCGGCAAGTACCAAACATGGCGACTACTGGGCGACGGGTTTTTATACGTCGCTAGTCCGTCGCTATATATACGTACCAGACTTTAAATGAAATGGCGGGAGGAACTTTTCGCATTCCCCCCAAATTCACTCTCTCTCTCTCTCTATCTCTCTCTCGCCGGTGTTAGCTTCGGTGATCGGCGTCGGTGTCGGCGTCGGCATCCTCTCCTTTCTCTCTCCCGAAGGTAACCCCCCCTCTCTCTCTCTCTCGATCTCTCTCTCTCTCTTTCTCGCGGTGTCGTATAGGGGCTGGGCGGCGCCCTTGGGGCTGGGGCGTCCGGGGCTGGGCGGCTGGCTTGGGTCGGGGGCTGGGCGGTGGGCTTGGGGCGGGGGCGTCGGGGGCTGGGCGGCGGGCTTGGGGCTGGGGAGTCGGGGGCTGGGCGGCTGGCTTGGGTCGGGGTCTGGGCGGTGGGCTTGGGGCGGGGGCGTCGGGGGCTGGACGGCGGGCTTGGGGCTGGGGCGTCGGGGGCTGGACGGCTGGCTTGGGTCGGGGGCTGGGCGGTGGGCTTGGGGCGGGGTCATCGGGGTCTGGGAGGCGGGCTTGGGGCTGGGGCATCGGGGGCTGGGCGGCTGGCTTGGGTCCGGGGCTGGGCGGTGGGCTTGGGGCGACGGCGTCGGGGGATGGGCGGCTGGCTTGGGGCGGAGGCGTCGGGGGCTGGGCGGCTGGCTTGGGTCGGGGGCTGGGCGGTGGGCTTGGGGCGGAGGCGTCGGGGTCTGGGAGGCGGGCTTGGGGCTGGGGCGTCGGGGGCTGGGCGGCTGGCTCGGGTCGGGGGCTGGGCGGTGGGCTTGGGGCGGCGGCGTCGAGGGCTGGGCGGCTGGCTTGTGGCGGGGACGTCGGGGCTATTTGCAACCGACGTACAGCCATAAGCACTCTTCATATATATATGCAACCGACCTACTGGACGGCGGGCTTGGGGCGGCAGGCTTTGGTCGGGGGCGGCGGGTGGCTTTGCTTCTCAAATTCATCTGAGTTTATATATTTGCTAAATAATGTGTTATCCATATTGGGTGTTATCCATTTGTTTGGTGGTGTTTGGATTAGTAAATGTGAATATGGGGTTTGGATTCATGGTGTATATGTTCACTGTCTCAAGTAGGGGTGAGCATCTGTTCGGTTCGGTTCAAACCGAACCGAATACGTGAAAACCGAAATAACCGTAAACCGTATTTCTCAAAACCGAAAACCGAACCGTTTTTATAAAAACCGAACAAAACCGAACCGAATTAATTCGGTTCGATTTTCGGTCGGTTCGGTTTCATGGGCCAATGTGCATGGCCTTCAAGTTTTTAGCAAAATGAGCCTATTTAAATAACAAATTTTTAAAAAATATATGACATTATTGTATTTATGAATTGTTATATTACATAGAGTGAAAGATATTAGTATATATAGATTGATGGTAGATAGAGAGAGTGCTCAAAGAAGCACCGACATAGAATAGGAGAAGAGAGTGCGCTCAGTTAGGGGTTAATAAACATTAGTATATGTATATTGTGGATAGTTTGATAAATTACTAAATCTAAATCGGTTTTCGGTTCGGTTCGATTTTTCGGATGAAGAACCGAAAACCGACCCGTTATTTCAAATTTTCAAAATTTTAAACCGTAAACCGAACCGATAACCGAAAAAACCGAACCGTTTGTCATATTTCGGTTCGGTTCGGTTCGGTTTTCGGTTTTCAACCGTTATATGCTCACCCCTAGTCTCAAGGACAGTACGAGTTCTATCAGTTGTGTGCTTCTGTATAGATGTATATATCTATACATCTAGCTGTGATATACATATATGTATGTGACAATCTCAGTTAGCGACGGACAAGTTACCGGTTAGCGACGGATATTTCCAGCTCCATTTGCATTAATCTACGGTACGACATGGTGATCAGGACATAGTTCCTGCAGCCATTCGACTGGCGAGGCAGAAACTATGTAGCCGTAGATAAAGTTGACTGTCCTCCGACCCCCATCCCTCGACAATGATGATACGACAACCTATCACTATATCTTATATAGTAGTAGATGATGTCTTAGTATTACATTATGTGAGTTCATCTTGATTCTGTTATATCCTTCAGATACTAGATACGATAAGAACATATACTACACGATATGTATACAAAATATAGATGATTCACACTAATGTATGCTAGAATTAATTTTGGGTTGTGTTCTGAGCCATCCGTTCTCACACTTAAAACACATAGGAATTAGTAGTGTGAGAGCCCGGACAGAGTAAGAGCGCCGGAGGGGGAAGGAGAGAGAGAGAGAGAGAGAGAGAGAGAGGGGGAGTAAAATGGTACGACATGGTGAAGTATAGTACTGTATTTTGGCTCCAGTTCCAGCTCCATTTGCATTAATCTACGGTACGACATGGTGATCAGGACATAGTCCCTTCAGCCATTCGACTGGCGAGGCATAAACTTTGTAGCCGTAGATAAAGTTGACTGTCCTCCGACCCTCATCCCTCGGCAATGATGATACGACAACCTATCACTATATCTTATATAGTAGTAGATGATGTCTTAGTATTACATTATGTGAGTTCATCTTGATTCTGTTATATCCTTCAGATACTAGATACGATAAGAACATATACTACACGATATGTATACAGAATATAGATGATTCACACTAATGTATGCTAGAATGAATTTTGGGTTGTGTTCTGAGCCATCCGTTCTCACACTTAAAACACATAGGAATTAGTAGTGTGAGAGCGCCGGAGGGGGAGGGAGGAGAAAGAGAGGGAGAGAGAGAGTAAAATGGTACGACATGGTGAAGTAGTACTGTATTTTGGCTCCAGTTTCAGCTCCATTTGCATTAATCTACGGTAAGACATGGTGATCGGGACATAGTCCCTGCAGCCATTCGAATGGCGAGGCAGAAACTATGTAGCCGTAGATAAAGTTGACTGTCATCTGACCCTCATCCCTCGGCAATGATGATACGACAACCTATCACTATATCTTATATAGTAGTAGATGATGTCTTAGTATTACTTTATGTGAGTTCATCTTGATTCTGTTACATTCTTCAGATACTAGATACGATAAGAACATATACTACACCATATGTATAGAACATAGATGATTCACACTAATGTATGCTAGAATGAATCTTGGGTTGTGTTCTGAGCCATCCGTTCTGATCAAGCATCTTCTTTCTCCTCTCCTCCACCATGGCTCTGAACCCATCTGCTCCTCCCTACTTCCCTTCTTTTTATTTGACTCTCTCAGCCACATATGATATCCAGCTCAAGTGTAGAGTCGGGGGAGAAGAAGTGGAAGGAAGAGGAGGGGGAAGCAGCATAGTCGGTGGCATGACCCGGAGGAAGTACATAGGTTTTCTTCAACAGCCGTAGGAGAACTATAAGGATATATCTTTTCACAACATGTCATCTTGTCAAAGACCCTTCATGTGAATATCATGTTACCGTTTGTTTTGACATAATCTTTTAAGCCGTTTGTTTTGACATAATCTTTCCAACTCTTTCCTCCTATATAGTAATCTTGCATTATTACATAGCAGAAAAGAGTTTGGAGGATTATGTCAAAACACACGGCTTAGAATAATATGACATGTTAGTCTTCCGACACCGCGGTAACATGGTTGTCACATTAAGGGTCTTTGACAAGGTGATATATTGTGAAAAGATATATCCTTATAGTTCTCCTACGTCTATTGAAGAAAACCTCTGTACTTCCTCCGGGTCATGCCGCCGGTTGTGCTGCTTCCCCCTCCTCTTCCTGTCCACTTCTTCTCCCCTGACTCTACACTTGAGCTGGATGTCATATGTGGCTGAGAGAGTCAAATAAAAAGAAGAAAAGTAGGGAGGAGCAGATGGGTTCAGAGCCATGGTGGAGGAGAGGAGAAGGAAGATGCTTGATCAGAACGGATGGCTCAGAACACACGCCAAGATTCATTCTAGCATACATTAGTGTAAATTATCTATGTTCTTATCGTATCTAGTATCTGAAGGACGTAACAGAATCAAGATGAACTCACTAATGTATGCTAGAATGAATCTTGGGTTGTGTTCTGAGCCATTCGTTCCGATACTTGGCAATTGAGCCATTCGACGGGCGAGGCAGAAACTATAAGGCTACTTGCATGTTCTTCTTTAAATTACAAGATTACTATATTAGGTTAAATAAATCACTAACCTCATCGCGGCCAATGTTTACAGTCTTGGTCTCAACTGTCTTTGATTCTATGATCCCATGCTTTCGGAAAATAGACAACGCAGACTCCATGGAATAGAATGGCCTTACATGCAAATCGTCTGTGATTATGTATCTTTTCCCTCCTTTCACAAACATGCCATCCTTGTTGCCTCCATCTGCAACCCCCTCCCACACAATATCCTCATCCATTGCCTTACCACAGGGACATCGAGCACCAATAACCGAACTATACAGACGGTGAGTCTTGGTGTAGCACTCAAATGTGGGGCACCCGTAAATTCACCGAGGTTTTAAATCATCGACATTGAGTTTTAAACCCTCACGTAGCCTTTCTGCTTCACTTCTAGGCTCGAGCAGCATCTTCTTGCAAGCTTCGGTCTCCATATACTTAGTGTCAAGATTCTGGACGCTTTCGTAGAGCATGTCAACGCATCTTAGCGTCAATTTTCTGTCGACGAAATTGATGCTAGGATGCGTTGACATGCTCTACGAAAGCGCCCAGAATCTTGACACTAAGTATCTGGAGACCGAAGCTTGCAAGAAGATGCTGCTCGACCCTAGAAGTGAAGCAGAAAGGCTACGTGAGGGTTTAAAACTCAATGTCGATGATTTAAAACCACGGTGAATTTACGGGTGCCCCACATTTGAGTGCTACACCAAGACTCACCGTGATGAGGTTAGTGATTTATTTAACCTAAGACATGGGATCATAGAATCGAAGACAGTTGAGACCAAGACTGTAAACATTATGTGAGTTCATCTTGATTCTGTTACATCCTTCATATACTAGATACGATAAGAACATATACTACACTATATGTACAGAACGTAGATGATTCACACTAATGTATGCTAGAATGAATTTTGGGTTGTGTTCTGAGCCATTCGTTCCCATACTTGGCAATTAAGCATGTGAAATAGAACTGATTATGTTTAGTTTGTCTTACGATACAGATTTTCACATCCAAATTGAAATAGATCGTTACTTTGTTGATCGTACATGGATGTACTAGCGGATCAACCTCTTGGACCGTAGGTACTTATAAGTATTGACCGTATCGGATTAGTATCGATCTGTCGTTTTGGTATGGGCCGTATCGGTTGGTATTGGTCTTAGCGAATTGGTATCATCCTATCCGATATGTATCGGCCGTATAGCTAGGATTTATATTGGCCTTATCGATTTGGTATCGGTCATATCCGATAGGTATCGGCCGTGTTGGATTATTATATACCATTTCGGATTAGTATCGTGGAAGATTTAGTAACAACTGTACTTAGATTTCTCTCTTCTAGAGCTAGATTACCATTGCAAGAGAGTCACGAGAGCGTAGATGGCCAGTTACAGAATATACATACTTCCTTTTCAATCTCGCTTTTTCTGATGGAAAAGGAAGTATGTATGTTACTGTAACTGGCCAATCACGATCTGGTGATTCTCTTACAATGGTATTCTAGCTCGAGAAGAGAGAAATCCAAGTACAGTTGTTACTAAACCTTCCACGATACTAATCCGAAATAGTCTATACTAATCCAACACGGCCGATACCTATCGGATATGACCGATACCAAATCGATAAGGCCAATATGAATCCTAGCTATTCGCCCGATATATGTACATATCGGATATAGGACGATACCAATTTGTTAAGGCCAATACCAATATGATACGTCCTATACCAAACCGATAGACCGATACTAATCTGATACACTAGATACTAAGTACATCTGGCCTATGCCAGTGGATCCACAAATTACTGCACGATAGGCCCAACGACTCCAGTTACATCCGGTTATTGGTGAGTACATGATTACATAGTAATTCTGTTAGTCTTGTGATACAGATTTTTACTCTCTCATGCTACCAACGTCACAACTTTTCCAGTGCTGCTCCCTCTAATGATGATGAACGCAAAAAACCAACGTCACAACTTTTATAACTTGGGTAAGTTTCTTTACCCTATATGAAAATTTTTGTTGTCAGAAAGATGGCTCATAGGACTCGTCGAGGTGGTATTGCTAGTCGAGGAAGGGGTCGAGGCAAGAAACCCTTGGAGGTCGACACGGAGGAAGTCTCCGTCGTCAAACAAGAGCCGGTGACTGTTAAGGAGAAGGTGTTACCAAAGGTCGAGGTCAAGGAAGAACCGATGACCATCAGGGAAGAGATTGCTCCCAAGCTTGAAGCTAAGTAGGAGCCACCGTCAGAGAGTAGTAGCATCGGGACCGACCCTCCTGTCCCTACAGAAGATCTCAACCAGATTGAGCCTTCGTATGCAAAGTGGCTGATAGAATGGTACATGCCTCAACGCAACTATCATCCCTGGCTGTGAGGATTCATCGTCTGACTTGTGGTCTTTGTTGAGGCCAAAGTCAATTTTCCTATGTGTTTTGGAATATTTGTGAAAATTTTGGAATATTTGTGCTATGATCGGATTATAACGATGGATATTAGGTTACTGTAACTGGCCAACTCTTTCCTATGTGTTTTGGAATATTTGTGAAAAATTTGGAATATTTTTGCTATGATCGGATTATAACGATGGATATTAGGTTACTCTTTCGGATAATTGATGTCTATTTTATATTAATTTGGTTTGGTCTATATGATTCTTGGATAATTGGTGTGCATTAAATTCATATGTGCATATTTGGTCTATGTGATTCTTGGATAATTGGTGTGCATAATATATTTGGTCTATGTGATTGTTGGATAATTGGTGTGCATTATATATTGGTTTGGTTTATGCAAATTTTTGCGAACAGGGAAAGCGCTGAAATTTTTTTCAAAATATTGTCAGTTAGCGACGGACTTGTGACCGTTTGGCGACGGTTACTACCAGTTTCCGACTACTTTTCGACGGCTATTCCGTCGCTAACTGGAGATTTGAAAATGTTTCCAGTTAGCGACGGACGGTCGACGGATTATCCGTCGGCATGGTATATTGTTCGACGGAATAGCGACGACCAGTCCGTCGCCCTTATTCTGGAAATACCAAGAATTTTCAGAACAAGATCGACGGATTATCCGTCCGTATTCTGTCGATATATATCGACGGACTAGCGACGACTTATCCGTCGCCATGTTGCTGGAAATGACATGAATTTCCAGAAGCTGATCGACGGATATTCCGTCAGAAAACTGTCGCTAATCCGTCCTTTGTTATCGAAGACGTCGACAGATTAGCGACGGCATGATACACTCTGATACGCTATTACGACGGGTTTCCGACGGAACTTTACGTCGCTATTGTCTACACATTTCAGTACTTAATACTTGAAAGGGATGCTAGTCCGTCGGAACGCCATCGCTACTGTTTTGTATTGTTAAGTCGATAAAACGTCGCTATTCCGTCGCATGACGACTACATAGCGACGGACCGTTATTAGCGACGAGCTGATTGCCGACGGATTTTTTTGGCTAAAATCTGTCAGTAATCGGTCGCTAATTGTAATTACCGTCGGATTGGCGACGGATATGGCCGTCGCTAAATCGGTAAATTTTGGTAGTGCATATCCTTATCCGTATGCAGCAAGTCCAAAGATTGGGTAGGCGGCCTTTCCGATACTCAAATGCTTGGGTGCTTATGGAGGGTTACACAAAGGCGGTTGACAGCGGGCTGGGACTATCGACCGTGGGCACTCCCCAGTACTGCTTTATCCGCAAGCTTAAGATGGTGAAACAACAGCTAAGGAGTTGGAATCGAACAAGGCCTTATCATGCTAGTGAAGAGAAGAATTGTCAACTCAGAGAGGTCCAGGATCGGCTTCAGGCTGATCCGCTCAATCAGGAATTGGCGAAACAAGAGGCTGAGCTTCAGGAGGAAGTTCGGAGACTCCAATTTATCGAAGAAGTTCACCTGAAGTAGAGAGCGAAGTGCGACTGGTTGAAAGACGGGGATCGTTGCTCAAAATTCTTCTATTCCACTATTAAAGCTCGACAATATAGGAACTCCATGGCCTCCCTGTTAGATGAAAATGGAGTCGAGATCACCCATGTTAGCCGAATCAGTGAAGAGGCTATTGCCTATTTTAATAACCTTTATAATCCTACTATTAATGAAGAAGCGATCCCAGAGGTTATGTGCAAAAGAATTGTGTCCGAGGAAGGAAATGCGCAACTCCGAAGACGGGTACGGATGGAGGAAATAGAAGAAGTTGTCAAGAAAGCCAATCCCGATAAATCACCTGGTCCGGATGGGTTTAATGCGGCCTTTTTTAAGCATCATTGGGCGCTCTTGAAGAACGATCTACACAGGATTGTTGATGATTTCTTCGCGACGGGACGGTTGATTCGGGAAACTAATCACACTTTCCTCGTACTCATTTCGAAGAAAGAGGGTACAAAGGAGATGGGAGATTTTAGACCTATAGCATGCTGCAATTTTATTTATAAAATTATTTCTCATGTTATGTATAACAGAATGCAGTAGATTATGCAGGGGCTCATTTCGGAGAATCAAGCAGCATTCATAAATGGCCGCACAATTGCAGACAATTGCCTCCTGGCTCATGAAATGATTCGGGACTTCAACAAGACAGGGGGAAAGAAAGGATGCATCAAGTTGGACCTGAGGAAGGCATACGATACGGTGAACAGAAAATTCTTATGCACCATTCTAAGGCGGATGGGATTTGATAGTTGGTGGGTGGACAGAATAGAGGAGTGTATTTCCACGCCGTTATTCTCAGTTCTCATCAATGGACAGCCATTTGGATTTTTTGGAAGCAGCAGGGGAATTCGGCAAGGTGATCCACTATCTCCATATCTTTTTACTGTGGTTATGGAATTTTTCACTTGTTTGATGGATGTGGAGGTACATAAGAAAAAACATTATTCCGCTATTTCGACGGATTGAGCCGAAAGTGTCGCATCTCATATATGCTGACGACTTGTTGGTGTTCATAGAACGAAGTGAGATGGGATTACTCACGCTGATGCAGGTACTTGAGGAGTTCAGGAGGGGAACGGGGCTGGCCCTTAACAAAGAAAAATCGGTAGTATTTTTCAATAGGGATTGTCCGCGGCAAACTCAGTGGTTGGAGATTCTGGGCATGCAACAAGGCCAACTCCCAGTCAGATATCTTGGCCTTCCGTTATCCATCAACTACGCCAGCAACACTGAATGCATGGGTTTGATCAATTATGTGCATAGTCGGCTGGAGGGGTGGTAGTCTCAATTGCTATCTTTTGGAGGAAGAGTCGAACTAGTTAGATCGATGATTGGGGCCATCACGGTGTACTGGCTTCAAGCTACAATTTTGCCAATTTGGACCATTAAGACCGTTGAAAGATTATGTGCAAACTTTATTTGGCAGGGAGGAGTTCACGGCATTGCTTGGGATGAATTATGTATGGCCCGTGAGGAAGGTGGCATGGGGATTCGATCGCTCCGGACTCTACGAGAGCTAGCTAGTCTCAAATTGGCCTTAAAATCCCTGATGGGTACAACTTTGTGGGCGGCTTGGATGCGTACGAGATATACCAAAACGAAAATTTTTTGGGTTATGAAAAGGAATAACAATTTTTCGGTTACTTTTAAGACGATTCTTGCGCAACGTGAGACTTTACGTGCAAGTATCAGTCGTGTGATTGAGAATGGACAATCTACAAATCTTTGGATGGATCAATGGCTTAACAAACAAAGTTTTATTGACAGGCTCGGGTGGCCTACCTATGAATTGGTTGGGAGACACTCCATGGTCAGTACTTATATTGACAATGGGATTTGGAGAATCACTGATAGACACATTGATTTATGGTTTGGTGAGGAAATAAAGGAAGTGATGATCGGAAATGGACAACGTGAAGACCGATGGACTTGGGACGAAACGTTGACAGGGGAGTTCTCACAGGCAGTGACATTCGAACGGCTTCGAATGGTTTTCCCGCAGGTCGGCTGGGCGAAGGTCGTGTGGGACAAAGGGGCGACAATGAAGATAAAAATTTGTCTGTTCAAAGCAATTAAGGAAAGGCTGCTCACTAAAGATCAGTTGAGCAGGTTTGGTATTTTGATACAGAACCCAAACTGTGCTCTTTGCGATGGTCAGGGTGAATCTCACGAGCACCTATTCCTCATGTGTTCATTTTCCTCTCGGCTGTGGCAGCACTACAGAGCTGATATGGGACTTAGGAGAAACCAGAGTGCGGACCTGATGACTGAGGATTGAGGAGATTAATAGGGAGAGGAGCCGCTCCTTGACGGTGTATCGGAAGATGAGATTGCGACTGCTTTCGGTCGTATGGCATACATGGCGAGAGCGCAATAATAGAGTGTTTGATGGCAAGTGCAACACTTACTCTGGGATGATCAATAATATCAACTGGGATATTAGGTGTTTTGAATTAAAATAGGCATAGGAAGGGTTGGGGTGAGCTAAGGTTGAAATATTCTTAGAGGTGAATGAGTGTTTTTTTATATGGCAGTAACTGGCTCTTTGTTCGTTTGGTTTTTTTTATAAAAATCTTTTCTTCAAATATATATATATATATATATATATATATATATATATATATATATATATATATATATATATATATATATATATATATATATATATATATTGAAGCAATGGGTAATTGTGGTGAACTCCGACCGCTTGGGCCGCGTGCATCTATCTTAACCACTTATATATATATATATATATATATATATATATATATATATATATATATATATATATATAAAATATATATATATATATATATGAGCCATAAGCTTATACTCTTATATGAGCCAAACCACATGGCTTCCATTTGGATCAATAAAAATATAGAGACGTGAAAGAGAAATTTTAAATAGATATAAATAAAAAATCTTATAAAAGATTTCATAAATAATAACATATCATATCTTTGGCTAGGAACAACTTGTCAAATATGTTTGCCTAGGAATAAAAGATCAAATAAAAGATTTAATAAATAATATTAATGTCAACATTAATATTAAATTAAATGTTAATAATGTGAATGTGAATGTTAATTATTAATATTAATGTGAATGTAAATTTTAATAATATTAATATTAATAATGTGAATGTTAATTATAATGGGAATGTGAATGTTAATCATATTAATATTAATTTTAAATTAAATGTTAGTGTTAACATTAATGTTAATATTAATGTTAATGTTATTAATGTTAATATTAACCTTTAATTTTAATTTTAATTTTAATTTTAATTTTAATTTTAATTTTACTTTAATTTTTTTTAAACATTAATTTTAATATTAATATTAATACTATTTTTATTTTTAATATTAATATTAATTTTAGTTTTAATTTTAATATTAATTTTAATGTTAATTTTAAATTCCTAGGCAAACATATTTGGTTAGCTAAACATACTTCTATCTATTTAAATTTCTAGAAAAATATATTCGGCAAGTTGTTCCTAGCATCTATGGTAAGTTATTATTTATCAAATATTTTATGTGATATTTTATTTATATCTATTTAAATTTTCTCTTTCAAGTCGTTAAATTTTTATTGGTCCGAATGGAAGCCTCTTGGGATGGCTCATATATATATATATATATATATATATATATATATATATATATATATATATATATATATATATATATATATATATATATATATATATATATATATATGTGGAAAAGGTACGGCTGTTGGGGGCTATAACGTTCTGGCTACCTGGGGTAAAGCCTCTAACGGCCACCAGATCGTCGCAGCTGCTATCACGTGGGTCATTTGGAAGAACCGCAACAAGCATAGATATGAAGGGCACCAGTACAATTCTGCTCAACTGATTCCTGAGGTCCACAGACAAATTTTTAAGATTAGCAGGCATTGCAAGCAGAGTTAGTTAGAGGTATTTTGCCTCTGAGCGGGAGCTTGTCTGCACGATCCTTTTTTTTTTCGGTTCTTGAGCTTACTTGTAAATTCTACGACATTTTGCGCCTTTTATATGAATATATGACATGGTTGGTTGGTATTGTATTAGAATAACTCACTGTATATTGATGATGCATCTATGTAGTTTTGTCTTGACCCCATCATCATTGCATCGTGTTCAATATTATGAAGTATTCTTATATTCGAAGTAACTAGCCCTTCCAAGATGTAATTATGTCATGCCCCAGAACCAGAATACTGGCAAGTGGGGACGGACAAGGCTAGCTACGCAATTCCAAAAATACACCAGTACTCTGAAATTACGTATAAGCTGTCAAGACATGGGTGTTACACCTACAAGCCAACAGTCGATCCTAGGTTAAACAACTCTAGGTATCTCAATCACAGACAATTATACAAGGAGCAAGAAGTATGATCATCAGACGTACAATAGTAAAGCGTCCAAACCATATATACATGGATGATCATGAAGTTAGTAATTCAAAATGGAGAACTAGCAAGAGTAACAGTCACACATGATAAGCTCTAGCTATAGTCTAGAATACGCACATCATGTTTTGGCCCATAGGCTAAATGTCAAGATCCAAAAATACGCTAAACACGTGCTCGGAGGCTAAATGCCATAAAAGAATAATGTACATATCAAGTGTGAGAATGAAACAAGAAACCCACTCAGGTACTTTGGTGCTCCGGATGGTCACCGTCGAGTAGATGGTACGAAAGATCTCTTGGGCTCCTCTATCAGATCTGGCCAAACAAAACCAGTAGGATCAGATGTAGCCTCCCTTCCCGGAAATTTAGAAATATTTTATTTTTACTTATTTTAATTAAAGGGTGATTTTTAGATTTTATGATTAATTAATTATTATAGCTAATTGCTATATATATACCATTATTGGTTATTAAGTTTTCGTTATTATTATTATTGTAATATATTGGGATTTTTATTTAATAATATTATTTTTATATTAATTTATTATAAACATACATAATATATGTGCGTATATATAGATAAACATAAATGATAATATATGGTGCATGTGCATGTGTGTATATATATATATATATATATATTTTTTTTTATGTATATATATATATATATATATATATATATATATATATATATATATATATATGTGTGTATTAGTTAATGAAAAAGAATTAGAAAAAAAGAAATAAGAAAAGAAGAAGGAAAATGGTGGTGGGCTCTGTTATTATTATATAGTATAGTAGTGAATTGAATTGAATTGAAATGGAATGAATGTTTGAACTGAATTGAAATGAAATTAAATTCATTTCATTTCAATATATTAGTTGCAAGTTGCAACATACATGCATAAAATTATACATCAGCTTAGTCCAGGATGTAGTTGGTTGCCATCAGCTTTTGGCTTCACGTGCACACTTCACTTCACTTGGTCACCTATAATGTGGCCAACCATGTAGAGCTTTTATACAAAAACTATTGATTGATCAATGAAATAAAAACCCCACAAAGGAGCAGCTGAACCAGAGCTCCTTATACTCAAAGCCCAGCCTTCAGCCGAGAACTTCCTCGCACCAGGCCCAAGCTCCCCTACAAAAACCCCAGTCCAAACTGAGGGCCAACCCGAGTGGTTTGAACCCAGCAAGCCCATGCCGCACACGAAAATGACCCATCCCAGCGTTTTATAACCAACAGCATCTAGGATCGGGAGAATTCCCGAACCCTAACTCGCGAACACCCGCTGGGCAGCTGCGCGGCTGTCAGGAGTGCCGTCAGCCACCCTCGCTGGCCGGAGGCCGACCCGCGCACACCAGAGAAGGCAGCAGTGCGCGGGAGAAAGGGACGCGATAGCAGCAACGGGCCGAGTTCGTGATCGAACTTCTCGACGCACAGCGGATCGTTTGTCGATCCAATTGTTCAGGTGTGTTTCCAATCTATACAAGATTATTTCCTCTCAATTAGATTGAATATAGATGGTCTAGGTTGGCCGATAAGTCGACTCAAAGTCGACGAAAAACTACGGTTGAAAACAGAGTAAAACCAGTCCAACCACTCGTATTGGAGGATCGATTCCGATCGATCCAGCGACTGTTTATAAATTCTACTTGAACACATATTTAGATGACCTATAGGCCTTCACAAAAGTTTTTACAGAAGCCAAAACCATCAACTACGTGTCGAGAAATCAAATCCCAAACTTTGACGAAAACCTGTTTTTAAATTCAATGAAATTGTTCCACACGACGTGCGTCCCGTCATTTCGGGAGACGTAGTCGCGAATCGAAAGGATCAAAAGCTGCGTAACAGCTTCGTGGTCGTGTGGGCTTTGACAGAATTCAAATTGGTCGCGTGTGCGCGACGAATTTGATGCGTATCCGTCGAAATTCTCCGTATCGTGCATTTTGCAAATTTCTCGATTACTTTGTGCACGCTCGTCAGATTGAGACGAAACTTGTGCCAACAGGACCGTATCATTTTTCTGGTCCTGCATGCCAAGTTTGGTCCAATTCTGAGACAGTTGAATCCGACGTCGTTTTGTGGGTCCCACGGTTCCATTCAACGGGCGATTTTGTGCACGGCCGCCGAAATCCAACTTTGGACATACGGTTGGGTTCGTATCGAAAAACTGGATCTGTAGACATATAGTTTGACGACTTTAGAGACCGTTAACTCTGGCACGCTTTTCGGTGCAAAGCGGATCCAACGGCGGACATCGTTTTTGCCCGAAATTACCGTTTTGTCCCTGTGTCCAGAATTGGACTTAAGGACAGGCAATCCTAGCTAATTTGACTATTCTGAGATCATTAGTAATGTTTATTTCAGCTTTCGGGGACTGTTGTATGGGTTTTGACTATTGTAGCATACTGAGTGGCTCAGATTATCGGTTTCACCAGCACAGGACCACAGGCGAGTACAGTTTATTGTCTGTATTTCGATATTGATCTTTACTATATTTCATTGATTAGTCATTGGTTATGTGATTTTTATACTCTATTATAAATTATTGAGTCGGGAATGAGAAGTACCAAGGATGTGTGATCCGACCGTAGACATTGTAGATCTCGTAGACATTGTTTATTTTATGCAGTAGATCTCGTAGACATTGTAGATCTCGTAGACATTGTTTATTTTATGCAGTAGATGTCGTAGACATTGTAGATCTCGTAGACAATATTTATTTTATGCAGTAGATCTCGTAGACATTGTAGATCTCGTAGATATTGTTTATTTTATGCAGTAGATCTCGTAGACATTGTAGATCTCGTAGACATTGTTTATTTTCATGCAGTAGATCTCGTAGACCGTGTGGTGTAGTACCCCAGACCGATCACATGTCAAAGGTACTTCTAACGGTGGAAAAGTATATTGATCTATTTATTACTATTAATTTTCTCACAGTTTTACCGTTATTTTCAAAACTCATGATTGATGCCTAACCTTTGTCTTATAGTCATTTTTTTATTTGAAATTGCATTCGGTGAATTGTGCTCGTTCCATTCCTGACTGAAAACCAATATTTTCAGGTTAGCCGTGGATTCACTTAGTATGGGAGTGACGGGAGTACTTGCAGACAAAAGCCTAGAGACTAGCTAGATAGTTGAGTTGTAGTCATTCATTTAATTGTACAAGTTTATATTCTTCTACAAATGTAAAACTTGTAATCATTGTAAGTTAAATTAATTATGTGAATGAGCATTATTTATGATTTGATCTTCATGGCCGTGACAGCGTTCTACCGTCGACACTGCGGCATAGGCTGGCTTTGACACGTCTCGTATCCGTTTTAAAAAAAAAAACGGGTGCGGGTCGTGACAAGTTTTTGTGGTGGCCCATGCAGGTCGATTTTATAAAAGATTGTGAACTCGTGATGGTACGTTAGTCGTACTATTGCGAGCCTGCGCCTAAGAAATGCTCATTCACAATTAGGATTGAAATAATTTAAGAGAATGACTAGGACTAGGAGTTCCTTGTTTAAATTGACTGATTGGGTAGTTAAGGTTGTGAGATAGGCCATGCTGCTTAAGCATTATTAAATTTAGATAACTTGTTAGATCCCTATAGGTACACTGATACTTTTGATATGACATTATGATCCAATAAGGGTCCACTATTCGCCTGGTTAGTTAGGCTTTCACCTTGATAAGCTATCTAATTTTCTTTTGCTCTATTTAGATATAACCTCATACCATAAATTAGAACTGTCTATTTAAATTATATTTTGCTGTAAGGACTTGAATCATAATTCATGATTCTGTTAATCGTATGTGAACCTTGAGATAGATTGATTAAAGTGTTTCTCTCAATCATTTGAAATACATATGAAATAAATACTAGGATGTTAGTATCCCTTCGTCTTTAGTTAATTCCTCCATGTTAAATCTTTTAATTTAAGTGTTGTGACTGATAGGACAAATACCTACGCCCTATTTTTAGTCAACTTATTTGAATCTCTAGAGGCTCATGAATTTTTACGGATATAGTTGAATGAATGTTAGATAACTCAAAACGGTTAGACAGCAGCGTACTGTCGTCAATTATTAGAGAGTGGAGAATGTGGGTTCACTGCAGCCAGCAGCGCACTGGCGAGGCACAACCTACAGGATTGAAATCATCCCGAGAAGTCATAGCCTATAAAACATTGCTAAAAACTATGTCCTAGTTGACCTATTTTAGATCTTAAGATACCCTTGTGTCAATATAGGTAGAGTGTTTGATAGCCTATCACATTTGAACCCCGAAATCAAGGGTTTGACGTAGCCAGAGTATACGGGCAAGGTGTAATTCTTGATGAAACGATTTCAGATGTGATTACAAGTTTAGGATATTATATAGAATAGAGGCTGTCCTGTATGACCCTAAGATCCCAAAACCAATACTAGTGTAAGTTCTGTAAGTCGAGTAACATGCCTCCCAACCCGTGGCCCTTGTGATCTATTAACAAGGTAATTGACTGACAATAACAGGTTTATCCAGACTATAGGAATTAGAATCCCATAACCCATTAGTCGACCAAGGCCTTATGGATAGAAGATAATAGGTTGACTGTATAAGCAAGAACACTAGGTAAGGATTTGACCCTCTCAAAACGCGAACTTCTTATTTTCCTTCTTCCAAAAATCTCACGTACTTGTATTTCGACTATCTTGACCAATACTGATATTACAACCTAGTTTTGCAAGGTTACTCTTTTATCGAGCTTGATTCAAGACATGTGTTTATTGGGAACGCCCGCTAACATATCGTCTAATCAGAATCATTGTATTACGGTCTGATCAACCATGATACATTTGGTTCGCTTTCTTCTAATTACCCTACGTGGATTGAGATGTAGATGCCCCTAGGATCTCATCCACGACTGCTTTGACCATTCCTCTTGAATTATATGTTCGCCCTTGAATCACAAAATTGTATTTAGTAACATCTCCCTTGAATTCCTTATTGTTTTTGTCTCTCACCGAATTGAAAAGACGAAAGCTCGTGATGGTAAAGAGATACAGAGTATTCCCATGGCTATGATAATGGTAGGCACAAGTGTAGCTACCATCGGCCAGTCATGTGATTGAGTTACTCGTTCTCCCATCGACCCTCAAACTACTATTGGGACCTTCTAGCCATTCGAATTTGAGAAGGATTAGGGTTTTACCCTAAATCGAAATGCCAACCTAAGAGACTACCTATTCTCCAGAAACCAAAAGTTGCGAGTCTCTAATTATTTGCTGGAAGCTTGCCTTAACTAGCAACCCTTAAGCCTGGAACCAACCCTTCCTCGACCAAAGCCCACCGTTAGACATGAGATGAGTGGACAAAGGAAAGGATAATCATTTACCGTGACTATGGTAGACACTCATCCCGAGAGTGGTTTCCAACCAGTATTGTCCTAGTTATGTAAATTTTATTATTAAGACCTAACTAGTGTTGGAACACCACAGCCACTAGCTTAGCCAATACCATAGCTTAAATACCCTGTCATACTATGACCTACCTGTTGTCAACAACAATACATGATCACTACAACCCTTGTGACCATAGTCCGACAGGTTTGACACAAATAGAATTCCTTGACTCAATTGTTAGAAATCTTATCTTATGTTGTGCCTTGGAGTTGGTTACCCCATCGAAAACTCTCGTATACTATGGACGAGCAGGTCATTCTATTTTATCGACTATGTGACATTGTACACACTCATTTTTTATTTAATAAGGAACGATCATTGACTTGACTTAGCTTTACCGTATTTCGTAATGTCGTGCCTTATTCTTTATTACCAAGAGTCGGGGTGCAATATCCGGAATTTGAAATTCTTCTGACCTCATTATTCCTAAGACCATGACTTAACTTCTAAGGTGGGTAGACTGTACGTCTTCTCAATTTTGGAAATATATGAGGATTATCGATTGATTAGAATAATTTTCATTAGGAAGATGATTAGTGACCTATGGACTCCCACTTTTCATTTAGATTATTTTGTGCCCCGGCCGTGTCATTAATATTCGGAGCACTAGACCAGCTGTTACCTTCCAACAAATTTTATATGCAAGATCTAGACGAGTCCACCTTCATCTAGGTATATTATGTCCCACTCAAACACGTCCCCTTGTACTATATTTTTATGGTATGACTTTTAGGTCAAAAGGACTAGCTATGACCCTTACCATAATACCCGTAAACTTTTCGGTTCCAATTAGAGACTCAACCTTGACTCAAACCGTTCGACCCAATATATGGTTGTGATCTACTCAAAGCCCACTATACATGTACCGCTAATGTGCCACTCAATTGTGTCTTCTTGTGCTACTTAAACACAGAAGTCACCGAAGACGCATTTTTTGCTTTAGGAACCTAGCGAACCAATCCGACTGCCCATCTAGCTCAATCACTTGGATGAAAACTATTCTAGGATTATCCTAACCTAGCAGTAATAGTTACCATTGGAAACTATACCAGTCAATAGAGACTGAAATCCGAGGTTCATCTAACCAACGATTGACGTCCAATCAGGAACCCATTGGGACCCGGTAAAAACCCCCCATACATACCACTACATTTGGATTATAAAACCGAACTATTTGAAATAGGTCCCTATACATATTATGTAGTCTCCCCTCTTAGATTGTGAAGTCATTCGTAACCAATATTCCATCTACCTGGGAGTCATGATACGAATTTGTATTGCGTTTTATCCCTTGATCGTGTGTTTAAATAACCACGGGAAAGATCACGATCTTGACTTCCTAAATTCATTCTATTATAGAACCTTATTTAGAATTTCGAGAATGAGACTTCTGTATTGCACGGATTGCAAGCCACTCTAGGAGGCGAAAGGTGCTTCGATTTAGCGAGTGACTAGACTAGAGTAGCCACTTTAGCAAATAAGTCAATGGTTCGTAAATCTTCTTTCTATCTGCATTATTGGATACTCCCTACTATCCTGGAATTTCATATTTGCTCATGATTATTCTTCCTTATCTTCATGTTCTTCCTATTTCGGAACGATGAAAGGACATGTTTATTAGAATTTACCAATATTTTGGTACTTATGAAAATTAGTTGCTTGTTAGATTTTTGGATTGCTTGGTAGATAGGAGAGGATTATAGATACCGTGTACAGTAGATATCTATCGAGAGAAATTTTAGCAAATGGTTGGAAGATTATAAAGTTTTAGTGACATAGCTTTGAGGGAGTAGTGTGACCAAAGGTGGGTAGAAGTCCTCGATATGGTTGTAGTTGCCAAAATGGCCAATGAGGAGGATATAAACTATTTTTTCGAGGAATTAAAATTTGAGGGGATTGAGGTTAAGACAGACGTTCTTTTTGAATTAAGGAATAGTGGTGAATTAGAATTTCGAGGACGAAATTATTTTTAAGGTGGGTAGATTTGTAGCCTCCCTTCCCGAAAATTTGGAAATATTTTATTTTTACTTATTTTAATTAAAGGGTGATTTTTAGATTTTATGATTAATTAATTATTATAGCCAATTGCTATATATACCATTATTGGTTATTAAGTTTTCGTTATTATTATTATTGTTATATATTGGGATTTTTATTTAATAATATTGTTTTATATTAATTTATTATAAACATACATAATATATGTACGTATATATAGATAAACATAAATGATAATATATGGTGCATGTGCATGTGTGTATATATATATATATATATATATATATATATATATATATATATATATAAATATATATATATATATATGTGTGTGTGTGTGTGTGTGTGTAAAAAAAAAAAAATATGTGTGTGTGTGTATTAGTTAATGAAAAAGAATTAGAAAAAAAGAAATAAGAAAAGAAGAAGGAAAATGGTGGTGGCCTCTGTTATTATTATATAGTATAGTAGTGAATTGAATTGAATTGAAATGGAATGAATGTTTGAACTGAATTGAAATGAAATTAAATTCATTTCATTTCAATATATTAGTTGCAAGTTGCAACATACATGCATAAAATTATACATCAGCTTAGTCCAGGATGTAGTTGGTTGCCATCAGCTTTTGGCTTCACGTGCACACTTCACTTCACTTGGTCACCTATAACGTGGCCAACCATGTAGAGCTTTTATACAAAAACTATTGATTGATCAATGAAATAAAAACCCCACAAAGGAGCAGCTGAACCCGAGCTCCTTATACTCAAAGCCCAGCCTTCAGCCGAGAACTTCCTCGCACCAGGCCCAAGCTCCCCCAAAAAACCCCAGTCCAAACTGAGGGCCAACCCGAGTGGTTTGAACCCAGCAAGCCCATGCCGCACACGAAAACGACCCATCCCAGCATTTTATAACCAACAGCATCTAGGATCGGGAGAATTCCTGAACCCTAACTCGCGAACCCTCGCTGGGCAGCTGCGCGGCTGTCAGGAGCGCCGTCAGCCACCCTTGCTGGCCGGAGGCCGACCCGTGCACACCAGAGAAGGCAGCAGTGCGCGGGAGAAAGGGACGCGATAGCAGCAACGGGCCGAGTTCGTGATCAAACTTCTCGACGCACAGCGGATCGTTTGTC